>PVKH010027641.1:0-13001 GCA_004027955.1 Chaetophractus vellerosus | reverse complement strand
CTTGGTGGGTAGAGACTCACAGACAAAATGGCTGAGGAGAGAGTTTATTTTTGGACCTTGGAGCCCCAGGAAAGAGCCAAGCCATTTGCCTAATAGTTTACAACTGTCCTTGTGGAGCTGAGCCCAGAAGAAAACAAGCCCTGGGGAGAGAGATGAGCCTGATGCTAACCTACAGCTGAGAATGGAAGGAGCTGGGACCATGGAACCTTAGGAGGGAGAGGAAGGCTGAACCCTTGCAGACATCAGGAGCATCTTGCTCCAACCGTGGCAACAGACTTTGGTGAGGGAAGTAACTTATACTTTATGGCCTTGTGACTGTAAGTTTCTACCCCAAATAAACACCCTTTATAAATGCCAACAGATTTCTGGTACTTTGCATCAGCACCCTTTTCACTGACTAATACAAGGAGCCTTTTCTTCATTTGATACAGATATTTGCACAATGGTTCAGCAAAAGCAAAACAAGTATCCCATATTATTTTTGACTCAAGGAAAATCTGATAATTACTCTGAATTTATGGATTCAGATTTCAGACAACCCCCATTGCAATAAGCTTTGCACAGTTTGAAAATCTACTGGAAATAAATGCACATACTGAAGACCTGCTAAGAAACCTGACCTATATTCAAGAGGCAAAAATTAAGGGACTAGTCTTATTCTGCTGGGGTGATGACACCAATGATGCTGAAAACAGAAGGAAAGTGAAGGAATTTGGAGTTAATGGTCTAATTTGTGATAGGATATATGATGGGATTCCCAAACAGCCAAATATATTCCAAGTGGAACAATTGGAATGCCTGAAGCAAGAATTGTCAGAGCTTAAGAGCTGTTTGTGTCCCATTGTTTGCTGCTTGGTCCCTTATTTTTGTGTGGGGAGCCTGATATCCAAGTGGATGCCAACACCGTAGATAACATGGAAAATGCTTATTAGTTTTTATTGCACGAGGCCATTTCAGGGCATGCACTGCTCTTTTGGGTATTCGCTTTTCATCACTAAGCATTGTTTATCTATGCATTTCGGGGTTTCTCAGCCCAATGAAGCAAGAATGAAGTATTTTACTATTTTACTACACCTTGCTAGAATTTCAAGTATGCTATTTAAATCACTTGGCCAGGTATAATTACCAGTCTCTTTAAAATGAAAAGATTTATTGCTTGGTAAATATTTTAAACTAAATATATAAACCTATAATGTTAAACAGATGTGCAGTAAAAGCATAGCACTTTGAAATTAAAATATATCAATTTTTCATATTTACACTTGTTCCATCTTTTCATTTGACCAGGTCTGAAATCTTTAGCACTTGAGGAAAATGACTGCATAATTATACCTGTCCATGGAAAAAATAAGTACCTCAGATATATGCATTTGCACTGGTGATGCCAACTGCACAAATCTTTGTGCCTTCTGTGTATGTATGCATTTTTACATGGATTGACATGCACATGTACCATTTTCATTCACTCTGAACCTTGAGGCTGCTGCCATTTTACCACTTAACTGAACCAATACCTGTGTAAAAACAGCCTGGAGGAAACATAAGCCTTTCAAAAGTTGTTTTGCATAAATGTTAAAATTTCAAAATGCTGCAGGGTATTTAATGTATTAAATATCATTAAAAGGATGTATGTATTGTTTACTTAAGTAGAGTAGATCATAATGTATAAATTCTACTCAGTGCATGCTTTAGGTTTTAAGCATGAGATTGTACACACTCACTGTAAATCCCTGCATCTGTGGTGCCACGTGAGTGTGAGAACTTGTCAAGAACTGAAAATATTTTTTTGCCTAAAAAAAAATGCCTGTAGGCATTTTAAATTTGCTTATTTTAAGTGTCTCTTACTACCTATTATATACCTTTGCTTTGAGGGTTTGCCTGGTGTGCATTGTATAATAGATAATTTCCATGCAGAAAAATAAATGTCTTGAATTCTAAAAAAAAAAAATTAAAAATTAAAAAGTCCTATATATAATAGAGAGGAGGCTGAAATCTGGTCACAATGAGGATTAGCATCATCTGTAGATTTCACCTATCCATTCTGCCCCAATAGAGAACTGGGTATTTTTCTGGAAAAGATACAAGCGGTGAATGAGATGATCTTTATTATTATAAAATACAGTTTTCCTTTGAGCAGTGAAATCAATTTTTGTTTAGCTATCTAAGATTTTATTCTCCAAACTTCTAATCCAGCATCAACACATGAAGATAGATTATTGAGTATTGCAGGCATAAGTCTATTGAGGGCTATGTGGGTTTAGGGGAGGTGGTGGGGACCTGGTTTTGGAAGGTGAGCTCTTTTCAGGTCTAAGCATTAAAAAGTTCTTTACTCAGTACACAGGAACAGAAAACCAGATTTTATCCATAGGAAATTAGGACTTTACCAATTACCGCAAGGGTGCCATGAGGGACCTGGGAGGGAGGCATTCTAGCAAAGTGGTGACTTGCTCCTAAGGAGGCTATAGAACTAGAAGTGAACTAGGAAAAATCCACTGGACCAGAAGGTCATAAACCTGGGATCCAATAGTAGCCCTTTCACCAACTAAATTCCTGAATGTGTTAACTTGGACATGTTTTCTGGTCTTGGATTTCTCATCTGTAAAGCAAGAGTTTCAAAATAGTTAGTTCATAAGGTCCAGCATGCTACAATTCTAGAACACTTTGAGTTCCAGTTTTCTGGTCTATATGTTCAAACTATATGGTCAAGTCTAATTCATCAAACAGCAGAAGGAATTAATCAATTAAGTTTCAATTAAATTCAACCTCAAATCTTCAACGTGGTTTTTCCTCTTCTTTCAGGGTCCTCCTTACTTCTTTAACTATTCCATTTGTAGAGAATCAAATCACCTGTGGAAACATATATGAAGATTTGAAAGTATAAGTGACACTTGGTTTCCTTTATTTCCACATTCTTTAAGATACCTAATATTTACTGCAATCCCTTCCAACACACACACACAACACATCCATACACACACTCACACATTCACTGACACCTAGATCTCTTCACATTTAGTAAACCTTAGCCTATCTAGTGGTGGCTACTAAGAAAGTATATAAGACACTAATGACTCAAGGGTTGAGAGTGAGGGGAGATGTTTGACTGAAGGGTAAAATGCCATACTTCATATTCCAAAAGGTATTGAATTTGGTCCTGAGCAAAATGGAAATGCTAACTGAAGAAGCCAAAGCTTTGCTCCGTTAGAAAGAAAATTAATTCTTTCTGATTCTGGTTGAATGTGACTTAAGGGATTTTTGAGCATCTTGTATACTAAAACTGAAATAAGAGAAGCCTGCCCACTGCTATTTGCTGGAAGTGTTTGTATAAATAGTTGAGCATGGCTTTTATTCTTTGATGCTTATAAAGGTTTTTCTGGCATTTAAGGACTTATATCCATTCATCTGTCAAACCTGAAAGAGAAATATTACTCAAGAGAATTTTCAAGGGCACATGTTTAAATAAATGCAATATAATAAGACAAGTGAAAAATGGCTCAGTCTTAAATATCCTAAGCATTCTGGGAGGCATGTATACATTTTTAAACCACTTGCTTTTTCAATTCTCTATGTATCATATTCATGGCTTTAAAATTTTTTTTTAATTAATTCACTGATTTCCTTGGTGAAGAGTTTAGCGAATACAGAAATTTAATCTTAATTTCCAAATGCTTTGATTGCTTCTAATTGCCTTTAGATTTTTTCATGTGTTTCAGTTTAATACCACAGAAAGCTTTTGAATTATTAGGTCTGGAAATATAAGTCTGCCACTTAATCACACAGTAAATGAATCACTGGCATCCAGGCTAGCCAGGGAACTTGACCTGGAAGTGTCTTTTCTAGGGCTCAACTGGGAAGTTCATCAGTCTTCAGCTGAGTGCAAATCATTCCTCCACTTAGTGGAAATTTTCAGGATGCCCTCACAGCTATAATTTCCAACCTGGAAATTCATTGCCCCACCCACAACTGAGTATTATAGTGAGTAGAAGAAGCTTTTAGTTATAGCCATTTTCTGAACCAACAAGGAGCTCTTAAGGGTCTCATAATGCCTCTTCCCCTACCCCACCCTACCCAGCGGCAGTAATAGCTTCCTACAGAGATGCTCTCTAAAATGAAGTGTCCAAAGGTTATGGTTAGCTCTCACCTTAAGTCAAGTGAAAATCTGGTTAAGAGCACAAACACGTGTGAATATTTCACAAGACTAGATTCTTGGAAGGAGAAATAAGAACTCCAAGGATATGCTTACTCTAAATTTTGATAGATTATTTTCTAAATTATCATCAAAAAGGTTTGTACCTATTACACTCTTACAAACTCTACGATGTTGTATTTCAACCTGATAATACTGGTATCAACTGTTTGAATTTTTAATAACCTGATTAGTGATAAACTAGATTTCATTGTTATTTTGCATTTCCTTTATTACTTTTGAGATTAAGCTTCCTTTAATATTTTTAATTTTTTTCTTAATTTTGGGTGAATTGTCTCTTCATTTATTTTGTTCATTTTAAAATTTCATTCCTTTTCGTAATTTCAGGAGTCCCTTATATTTTTTGTATATAATACTTTGCTCAATATATATGGCAAATGCTTTCACTAAGTTCTTTTGTTTTGGTGCCTTTTGTCACATAGATGTTTTTGGTTGTTTTTTTTTTTAAATGAGATTTATCAGTCTTTTTATTAATAGCTTATGGAATTTGCCTCTTTGGAAGGCCTTCACAACCCCTCAAAATTAAAAAAAAAAAAAAAGACGTGCTTTATTTTACTTCAGTAACTTTTTCATTCAGGGTTTTTTTAATGCCTTGAATTTAATCCATTTGGATTTTGTATGTATGATGTGAAATAAGAACCTAATTTAATCCTTTAAAGGGATCTACAACCCTCTCCGTATCATTTTTGAACAGTCTGTCCTTTCCCCACTGATTTGAAATGCCACCTTGTTATATTCTAAATGTCCTTTTATAAATGGTTTTGTTTCTGCATTGTCTTTTTTGTTTCCATTTACCTGTGTCTTTATTCTGAACCAATGTAACTTTGTTTAATTAAAGTGGACTTAGTATATCTTGATAAAGTGAAAAGTCAGGTCCTTCCTCATTGTTCTTTTTAAAAAACATTTCTCAATTGTTGCACATTCCTGTGCATCCTCTCTTCCAGGTGAACTCTAAAATCAGCTTTTCAAGTTCTTTGAATCTCCTGTAAAGATTTTTATCAAGATTGCATTAAATTTATGGATTAATTTGGAAAGTTGACATCTTTAGAATAGTGAGTCTTTTCACCTGGAGATATTCATAGCTTTCCAGATATTCAGGTCTTCTTTTAGTTCTTTAATAAAATTGTATTGTTTCCTTCATGTGGACCTCGCACAATTCTTGTTGATTTATTCCTAAGGGATTTTTTTTTTTTTAGTTTATGATGCCATTGAGAATGGGATATTTAGATTTTTTTTCTACAGACAAAACAATAAGAGAATGAATTAAAGTAGGAGTTGAAAGAAAAGGAGAGAGAAGGGAAAGAAAAATTTAAAAGGAGAAGAAATGATACAAAAGGAAGAGAGTGAGAGAAGAAAACTTTATTTTTATTGAACACCTATTATGTGACATGCCATGTTTTAGGGTCTCTCATAAGCACCATCTCATGTACTCCTCAAACCAGGCGACTGGTTCCTTGGAGAAAACAGAAAGGTTGGTCAGGGGGTATAGAACAAGAAAGGGAGAGAGAACAAGTTTGGAGAGAGACCTGGGAACCAATCCCAGATTCCACTCTCACTAGCTGTGTGATCTTGCTCCAACTACCTAATTACTTTCCTCATTTGTAAAACTTGGATAAAATCTGCTCCATTGATTGTGAGGTTCACTTGTAATAATGTATCTAAAGTGCCTGCCCCATTTTGACCTCTCCATAAGTGCCAGTTCCCACCCATCAGTCCATGTCCTCTGACCCCAAGTCCTTTCTGCTTCCTGCACCAAGCCGCCAGGAAAATCCCAGAGTCTTTTCAGGACAACGCAAAGCCTTAATATTAATCTGCTGTAGGATATTTACCCCATGAGTGCGTATCGCCCAGAAACACATGCCTAAAATTCTTATGAAACATTGTAGGAAAGACCCTTGTTAGGAGTTGTGATCTGAATCTGAAAAAAAAAAAAAAATCATATAACCCTGGGGGAAAAAATCACGTATTATAAAAGGATGCATTGTTGAAATGTGTGTCTTTATTCAAGCTTAAATCTCCAGTGAGAAACACCCTCTATTTCTGTCAGAACAATAGCTGCTTGTCCTGGAGACAATGTTGGCTACATAGCCTTGGAAAGCATTGAATCCCCATGGCAATGGCAGCGATTTCTCCCACAGGACACTGGGAAGAGTGTCTGGAAGAACCGTACCTCCTAATCCAGGGCCCCTGCCGCTGAAAAGAGACTCCCTCACCAGCCAGAGAGGCAGGAAAACAACCCTGGCCCAGATGACCTGGCTGCGCCTTGCTGTTTTGCTGCAGGGCTTTCACCCTCCCGGGAGGTTGTGTTTATGATATGAGTTTGAAGTAGGGAGAAAGGTAAAAATAAGACAGAACTGAGATTCCCAGAAAGGAGTGCTCTCCTCTGGGGAGTGTGGATGTTTGTTCCCAACATGCTGCTCTTGCTCATCAAGAAAGGGCATGGACTGGCCTGAATTTAAATCCTGCGCCTTGGTTCTCCAGCTGGGAGCTCTTGAGAAAATTAGTGTACCTCTCTGAGCCTTGTTTTATTCATCTGAAAAATGGGGTTAATAACATAGGCCTCAGAGGATTGCTGTGACGATTAAATCACACAAACATAAAAATGTGCTCAATAAAAACCAGAAATATTCTTTCATCATGTAGGGAATTGCATTCAGAGCCTATGAATGTCTTTAGTGGTTCTGAGTTTCGCCTTTCAACGGGAAATTTGATTTCTGCAAAAGCTGAATGCCGTGTGATCCTGGCACTAGGAAATAATATGTGTGATACAGCTGAGCAACTGTGTTTTGAAATGTTTTTAAGGGGCTGGATAAAGCAGAGCAACTGTGTGTTTGAAATATTTTTAAAGGGGTGGTCTCTCAAATACTGAGACGGGTTCCCTATGTGACTTGTAAACTGTCTTTGAAAACTTTCTAAAAATATTTTGAGCAATGGCAGTATCATTGAAATAAATGTATAAATGTATCATCTTCCCAGAGGAATGCTTTGGACATCCATTTATTTGGATATTCATTTATTGAACAAATATTTATGGAGCCCTAACATATCTAGCATTGTTCCAGGCTCTGGGGCTACAGCAATACACACAGAGCACAACCCCTGCCTCTGTGGAACATAGATTATCATGGGGTACAATGACCAACAAACAAATAAGCACAGTGTAGTCTATGCCAGATGGTGATGGGCAACATGGGGGAAAATAATGCACAGCAAGGGGGAATAAAGAGCACAGGGAGTGAGGACGGGAAGCGGGCTTTTATTTTATACAAGGATTGAATTCAGGGCATTATGAAGGGGAGAAGAAAATGAGCAAAGATTTAGAATAAGCACCTAGATGAATGAGGAAGACCGTTGGGTGGGGCCAGGAGCAGATATCAGGAGCTTTTTTTAGGGAATGTTAAATTTCATCCTCCTAATAGATATCCAAATGGAGATGTCAAGAAAGCATTTCTTCTAGAAGAGGCTGGAATTCAGGGGGGAATTCTAGGGCACAGATCGAAAGGCGGGGTCATCAGCTTATAGGCGTATCCTACAGACTGGCTGAGAGCCTCACAGGAGAGAATGAAGGTGAAGAAGTGGGGTAAGGACTAAGCTCTGTGGCAGTCCAGTGCTTAGAAATCAGGGAAATGAGGGGAGCAACGAGACTGAGAAGTGGCCAGGAAGATAAGAGGAAAACCAAGAGAAGCTGGGGCCTTGGAAGTCAAGGGAAAAAAAACATTTCACCAAGTTCAGGTTCATTTGCTACAAAGCCACCTTGTCATAACATTTATTATCAGACTTCCACTGTGAAGGAGAGCTAAGCTATCAAGGAATATGCCAAAGTTTGAAGTGGTTTCTTATGGCTCAATGATTCCAACACGAAATGACAGTCACTATGTTTCAGATATCTTTTTTATTTGTTTTAAATTTTTAAATGACAACTTTATTGAGACGTAATTCACATAGCATACAATTCACCCATTTAAAGTGTATATGATTCGATGGTTTTTAGTATATTCAGAATTATGCAACCATTACCACAATCAATTTCGGCACATTTTCATCACCCCTAAAACAAACACCTACACATTAGCAGTCACCCTCACTCACCCCAACTTCACCCAGCCCTAAAGCAACCAGTCTACTTTCTGTCTCTATAGATTTCTTTTTTAAGATTTTATTCATTTATTTCTCCCCACCCCCTCGTGGTTTGCACTTGCTGTGTCTGTTCAACTTCCATGTTTCTTTGGGAGGCACTGGGAACTGAACCCGGAACTACCAATGTGAGAGGGAGGCGCCTAATTGCTTGAGCCACTTCAGTTCCCTGCTTCTTTGTGTCCCTCATTATGTTACTCTTCTTGTGTCTCTTGTTGCGTCAGCTTGCCGTGCCTGCCCGTTGCGCTAGCTCGCTGCCTTTAGGAGACACAGGGAACCTCTGCTCCGTGCTTTGTTGTGTCTCATCATGTTTTTTTTTTCGTGTCTCTTGTTGCATTAACTTGTTATGTCAGCTGGCCACGCCTGCCTGTCACACTGTCTTCTTTAGGAGGTACCAGGAACTTAACCAGGGACCTCCCATGTGGTAGGCAGGAGCTCAATCACTTAGGCCATATCCGCTTCCCTGACTCTATAGATTTGCCTACATTTGTACACATTCCCACCCTGTATGAGGGAGATTTCTCCTTCTATATACTTTTGAGCTGATTTTATTTTTGCAAGCAAAAACTACAGCATCATCACGCTGGCATATACTAGAATATTTTTCTTCAACTTCAAATGTTCTGTCTAGTTGACTCTTGTCGCTGAAGCCCTTTGTCTGATTTTGAGAGATCCAACTATAAATCTAAGTTGTCATACATGTGGTCAGGCTATTTGGTAATTGCATGGGTAAATATGGTAAATGTTTAGGTGGCCAGAGTTTTTTCTTGCCCCTTCTTTTTTTATTTTCTGACATTGCGTCCTGTAACTCTCTGTTTTTGTTTTCCCCCAGGGAAAAAACAAGTTGTGAAAACAAGTCCTTCAAATTGCTCATTCATCAAGTTCAGAGCACTTGGGCCTTTGACCTCTCTCACTGTTTCTATGTTCAGCAGGTTGGGAGTAGCCACGGTTGTAATGCTGGGAAGATGAGAGGTGGGGCCAGAGCAGTATTTGGGGTTTATGACAAAGAGCAAGAAGAACAGCATCTGTATTTCTTTTCAAAGCCTGAATCTTTTGGGAAGAGTCCACCATCAGGATTGGGAGATTGGTTCTGGAATAAGTCCGCTTGGGTTTAACTAGCCAAGTAGAGAACATGAAGAACACATGGCCCAAAGCTAGATGTTGCTTGTCCTGGTGAGATACGACTATAGGCACATCAGTTTTATTCTCCAAACTGGGTCTCTCAAGTCCCCACTAGAGAGAGCTGTCACTTGCTTCTCTGTGAGAAATACAATTCTTGGTAGCTCAGGGTGCACAGAGCAGAGACATTTGTTGCCCCTATTATAAGGTGAATCTGTTGCTCAGTCAGCCTTACTCAGTAACCTGATTGTAGAATTCATTTCCCAGAATTTTATATTGCTTCTTTTTGAGAGATACAACTTCTGGGAACTCATCTTTAAACCCCAAATAGTATATAAAAAACATAAGCCCCAAAAAGTAGAGAAAAAAATAAAAATATATATATATCTAAAACATTAAAAATAACAACAACAACAAACATATGCCACAGGACTCTGTATTGCTTCTCACTGTAAGGAAAAATACTACTTGTAAGTCAGCATTATTTCCCTCCCCTCCCCCCACCCCATGTGAACTAGGTGAATAAGACAATGCCCAGATTTTAGTATGTTACATTCTGTGGGTGATACAACTGGTGAGGACTTGTCTTTACTCCAGAAGAGGCGAATGAGAACAGATAGCACAGAGCTATATGTTGTTTCTCCAGGGAAGTGAATGCTGCTACTCAGCACTGGTCCCCATGCAAGCTGCCCTGGAGCTGGGTTTTGCTTCTCTACTGGGAGAAAACAATTTTATTTATTGTTCAGATTTGCTTCTCAAATGGTTTATTGAAGCACTTAGGGCAAAGCATATAACCTCTCCCTGTCTTATTCATTCAACAGCTATTGCTATCATATTTCAAGCACTGGTCTCTATGTTTGGGATATGTTGGTAAACAGAACAGACAAAAAGCCCTGCCTTTTTGGAGCTTACATTATAGTGGGGAAGAAAAAAAACTAATAAACATAGTAAATAATTCAACTATATTTTATGTTGGAGAGTCATAAATTGCTATGGAAAAAGTAGAACATGGTAAGGGGTTTGGGAGTGCAAGCAGAGGGACAGTTTGCAATTTTAAATAGAGGAGACAAGGTAGGCCACATTTTGAGTAAAAGTTTGCAGAAGGTGAGGTCATTAGCCAAGTGGCTATCTGGGGGGAAGAGTATTCTAGGCAGATGAAAGATCCAGGACAAAAGTCTTAAGACAGAAACAAGCCAAGCACTTGTAGGAAATAGCATGTGTTGGAGTGGAATGAACAAGGAACAGAGTAACAGGGGAGATGAAGTAAAAGAGGTGATGGGGGGTCCTGCTTGTAGAGACCCGTTGGCTATTTTAAGGACTTTGGCATTTGTTCTGGGTGAAATGGGAAGCCTTGGGAGGATTTTAGGCAGAGGAATGATATGATCTGAGTTATACTTTAGGAAGATCATTTTGGTTTCTGTGTTGGGACTAGTCTTTGAAAAGCAAGTTAGGAAGAAAGAAGACCAAGTAGGAGGCTAAAGGATAACCCAGGCTAGAGAAAATGATGATTCAAACCAGGGTGGTAGCTGTGGAGGTGGAGGGAATGAAATGAAAGGAGTCAAGAATGATACCAAAATTTTTGGTATGTGCACTTGAAAGGATTGAACTGAAATGGGAAAGATATGAATTTTATTTTTAGGCATGTTAAGTTTGAGATATCTATGAAGTATCCAAGTAGACATGACAAGTAGACAGTTGCACTTATAAATTTGGAGTTCAGGAGAGATGTCTGGTCATGAGGTCTAAATTTGGGTGTCATTGGCATATAGATAAAGGTGTTCATTACAGAAGTGAGTAGAGTACAGAGAAAGAAGAAAATCAAGCACCGATCCCTGGAACGTGCCAAAATTAAGAGATCTCGGGGGAGCGGGGGAACAGCAATGAGGACTGAGAAAGACTTATCAGTGAGTTAGGAGGCAAATGTAAAAGTCAGGTGTCTTAGAAGCCAAGTAAAGAAAATATATTCAATTGTGCCATTGGATTTTCAGGTGAATGTCCTCCTCTGTAAAATGCAGGTAATAATAGCTCCTGCCTCAAGGATTAAAGGAGACAATTTATGTGGATTGCCAATTACAATGCCTGAGGCTAGTAAGGGTACAAAATATTACCTATTATTATTATTCCTAACACCTGAAAAATCACTTCAGTTAAAAAACTGTTCACTGTCCAAGCTAATCCCCAGGGGGCGCTCAAGGTCTTTGCTTCTTTCATATTCTCTCTCCACAAGAAAAGACCTCAAGTTTAGATATAGGACAAAATGGACTCCCAATGGAAACTGAGCTTTGTGCTAAAGGCACAAAAACCCAATGTTGTTGATGTCAGACTTCAATGTGGATAAGAATTTCTCGTGGAATTTGTTAAAAGGCAGATTCACTTGTTAAATGCAGGCTTAACCACCAGAAGTTAAATAAATCTGGAGGGGACCTGGGGATCTGCATTTTCCCTCTCCAGGTCATTTCAATGTATGTACTTCTCACCACAGTTAAAAAACACTTGTCTATTGTGGGGAAAATAAATAATACTAACTGGTCTGTAGCAAACATTTTTTTCCTCTTTTTTCTCTGGACCTTAGAATGATTTTTTCTTCTCCTTTCCCCCTTCTTTTCCATGTAGCCAGTGAGGTAAGCCAACTCTGGGATTCCCTCCAGACTGGAAGGTCCTAGCAGGACCAGTCTGGTTCCCCAGAAAGCTTGTAGTATGTGTGTGAGGGGGTGAGGTTACATTTGAATTTATTTCCAATATTTTAAACTCAGGATCTTTCACATAAAAACCCAGATTTCCAGCTGCTCTGGAATGATAGTGAGATATGAAACCCGATCCCACATTCCCATGTGGCAAAGTTGCTTCTTTTAGATGGATAGGGGCTCTGTGTTTTGCCACTATCCCCCTCATTCCTTATCGTCTCCTCCCCTCCCCCCTACACCCCCCAATCAAGGCAAAGTATCAGTTGTCATTTAACATACTTAGACTTCTATTTTCCTTAGATTTAGAGAAATGAAATGTTTCTTTGGAAAATAAAGATAAAAAAGAGGGTTTAGGACTTACAGAATGTTTTCTTATTTAGCTCTTTCTCTCATTTGCCTTACTTGCCTGGCTTCTTTAAGCATTTGAGTTTGCTTTCACTGGTCTATCTCTCAATCTAGAAGTGAAAACGTCTTTGTATTAAAATGATTGGGAATTCTCTTCAGCAATAAAAGAGAGTTAACTACTAACACATGCAATAACATAAATGAATTTAAAAATTATGCTGAGTGAAAAAATCAATCACAAAAGAGTACATAATGTATAATTACATTTATATGAAATTCTAGAAAAGGCAAAACTCATCTGTAGTAACAGAATGCAGAGCTGTGGTTTTCTGGGGCTGGTGGTGGAACAGAGATTGGCTGCAAAGGTCATGAGAAAACCTTTTTGGGATTATGGAAATGTTCTGTTTCTTAATTGTAATGGTGCTTATATGGGGATATACATTTGTCAAATTTCATCGAGCTGCACATTTTAAATGTGGGCATTTTATTGTATGTAAATTGTACCTAATAAA
>PVKH010027640.1:0-12984 GCA_004027955.1 Chaetophractus vellerosus | reverse complement strand
CCCCCCCCCCATTGTTTTTGCACTCATTGTCTGCTCTGTGTGTGTTCTTCTCTGCTTGTCTTCTCTTTAGGCTGCAATGGGAACCGATCCTGGGACCTTCCGGAGTGGGAGAGGCGCTCAATCTTTTGCGCCACCTCAGCTCCCTGGTCTGCTGCATCTCTTATTGTCTCTCCTCTGTGTCTCTTTTTGTTGCATCATCTTGCTGTGCTAGCTCTCCATGTGGGTCAGCACTCCTGCATGGGCCTGCGCTCTGTGTGGGCCAACTTGCCTTTCACCAGGAGGCCCTGGGAATCGATCCCTGGACCTCTTATATGGTAGACCAGAGCCCAATTACTTGAGCCACATCTGTTCCCCTGTATGATCTCTTTATATAAATTGGGTACCAAACCCTTATCAGATATGTGGTTTCCAAATATTTTCTCCCACTGAGTAGGATGCCTTTTTACTTTCTTGACAAAGTCTTTTGAAGAACAAAAGTATTTAATTTTGAGGAGGTCCCATTTATTTATTTTTTCTTTCATTGCTCATGCTTTGGGTGTAAGGTTTAAGAAATTACCACCTACCACAACATCTTAAAGATGTTTCCTTACATTTCTTCTAGGTGTTTTATGGTTGTAGTTTTCATATTTAGGTCCTTTATCTATTTTTGAGTTAGTTTTTGTATAAGGTGTGAGATAAGGGTCCTCTTTCATTCTTTTGGATATGGAGATTCAGTTCTCACAGCGCCATCTGTTAAACAGACAGTTCTGGCCCAGCTGGGAGGGCTTGACAGCCTTGTCAACAATCACTTGATCGTAAATGTGAGGGTCTACTTCTTCGTTCTCCATTCAGTTCCATTGGTCAATCTTTCTTTATTCCAGTACAATGGTGTTTTTACCACTGTAACTAAACAATACACTTTAAAGTCAGAAAGTGAGAATCCACCAACTTCATTCTTTTTTAAAAGACATTTTTGGCTATTCAAAATAAATTTGATAATTGGCTTTTTCATTTCTGCAAAAAAGGCTATTGGGATTTTTATTGGGATTTCATTGAATCTGTTTTTGATAACTGTTTCAATGTCTTCACTTGTGATTGGTTTGTTGAGGTCTTCTACTTCTTCTAGGGTCAGTGTAAGTTGTTTGTTTCTAGGAATTTTCCATCTTGTCTCATTTTCTAGTTTTTTGATGTACAGTTGTTCATAGTATCCTCTTATGAGCTCTCTTATTTCTGCAGGGTCAGTGGTAATGTCCCCCCACTCATTTCTGATTTTAGTAATTTTCATCTTCTCTCTCTTTTTTTTTTGTCAATTTAGCTAAGGGTTTGTTGATTTTGTTGATCTCAAAGAACCAAATTTTGGTTTTGTTGATTCTCTCTCTTGTGTTTTTATTCTCAATTTTATTTATTTTTCTTTGATCTCTTATTTCTTTGCTTTGGTTTGGTTTGGGATTAGTTTGCTGTTCTTTTTCAACTTCCTCCAGGTGTACAGTTAGGTCTTCAATTTTAACTTTCTTTTTTAATATAAGCATTGAGGGCTATAAATTTACCTCTCAACACTGCCTTCCCAGAATTCCATAGGTATTGATATATTTTCTCTATCAATTTTTTTATTATGTCATCTTACTGACTTTTCATCTCTATGATTTCTGATGAGAAATTAGCACTTAATCTTATTGAAGATCCCTCGTATGAGACCATTCACTTCTCTCTTGCCATTTTCATAATTCTACATCTTTGGCATTTGACATTTTGATTATGATGTGTCTCAGAGCAGATCTGTTTGGGTTTACCTGTTTGGAGTTTTTTGGGGGATTCTTGAATGTGTATATTAGCTTCTTTTGTCAATTGGGGAAGTTTTCAGCCACTATTTCTCCAAATATTCTTTCTGCCCCTTTCTGTCTCTTCTCTTCCTGTACTCCTGTAATGCATATATTTAGCATGCTTTATGTTTAATACAGGTCCCTTAGGCTCTGCTCCCCTTTTTCATTCCTGTTGCTCTCTTCATCAGATTGAAAGATTTCAATTATCCTGTCTTCTAGCTCGCTAATTCTTTCTTCTGCCTGTCCAAATCTGCATTGGAACTTCTATAGTGTATTTTTTTAACAAATAAATTTTATTGATACATATTAATAAAGCATAAATACATCCAATGGTATTTGGTGTAATCACATATTGTGCATTCAGTACTTCAATCATTCTTAGACCACTTACATTATTCCAATAATAATGATAATAAAAAAAAACAACCAAAACTCATCACCTCTCAATCTCTCTATTCTTCCCCTGCCATACATAGCTGCTCTTCTTTTTCATTCTCTCTAGTATATTTGGATTTATATTTTTATAAAAACAGTCATATATATGCAATATCACCCATATTCATGTTTTACATGAGATTTTACTATCTTATACAGTCCCATGTTACAGTTTTTAACTTTTCTTCTAGTAATATCATGACCTTAGACTTTCCCTTTCAACTACTGTCATACCCATATACTAGCTCTGCTAATTACAAACACAGTGATATATCACCATTTCTATTCATTTCCAAAGATTTTACAGCCTTTTTACCAATTCTGCACAGATTAACCCTCAGCTTTCCATTCTCTACCCTCATTCTATTTTCTGGTGACCTATATTCTAATTATTAACTCCATGAGTTTACACAATATATTTAGTTCATAATAGAACAGTGATTCAGTATTTGTCCTTCTGTGTCTGGCTCGCTTCACTCAACATAATGTCCTCCAGGTTCATCCATGTTGTCATATGCTTTACAATTTCATTACTTCTTACTGCTGCATAATATTCCATAATGTATATACACCACAATTTGTTTATCCATTCATCAGTTGATGGACACTTGGGTTGTTTTCAACTTTTGGCAATCCTGAATAATGTCGCTATGAACATTGGTGTGCCACTGTCTGTGTGTGTCTGCTCTCGGTTCTTCTGGCTGTATACCTAGCAATGGAATTGCCGGGTCTATATTCAACTTCCTTAAGAACTGCCAATCTTTTCCACAGTGGCTGTACCATTCAACATTCCCACCAACAGTGAATAAGCATTCCTATTTCGCCACATCCTCTCCATTTACAGTTTTCCTATTATTTAATAGTGGCCATTCTAATAGGTGTGAAATGATATCTCATTGTAGTTTTGATTTGCATTTCCCTAATCACTAGTGATGTTGAACATTTTTTCATGTGTTTCTGCACCATTTGTATTTCTTCTTTGGACAATTATCTTTTCAAGTCTTTTACCTGTTTTTTAATTGGGTAGTTTGTCTTTATTGTTGAGTTGTATGAGCGCTTGTATATCATGGATATTAAACCTTTATCGGACATGTGATTGCCAAATATTTTCTCCCATTGAGAGTGTATTTTTAATCTTTGTGTTTTCACCCCAAAAGTTCCATTTTTTAAAAAATATCTAATTCCTCCTTTTGGAACTTGCATCATCATCTTGATCTCCTTTAGTTTCTCTGTCCATGTTTTCCTTTGGTTCATTGAACTTAGTAACATTAACTTAACGTCTTTGATTAGTAATTCCAATGTCTGTGATCCCTCTATTTTAGTTTGTTCATTTGAATGGGCCATCTCTTCCTGGTTTTTCTTTTTGCATATTTTGTGATTTTTTTTTTTTTTTGAAATATGAGCGATTATTTTGCTCTGCTAACTCTGGAAGTCAGATTCTCTCTTACTCAGGGTTTTAGTGTAGATTGGTTCTGTGTTGAATCTCTTCTTCAGTGCTTAGCCCAGTTTCTAGTGGGCCCATAGAATAACCATGGTGAGCAGTGAGGCTCTTCTAAGGTTTCTCTGAGTCTGCACCTTGGCCTGAGATATGTGGTAGCTTTCAAGAATTCCCCAGTATGTGTGATTTCCCTCCAAGAATGGAGTTTCTCTCCCCAGCTACTTCTCCCAGGGTCCTGGGCTATACTCTTTTTCTTTGTTACAGTTTTTCCTCTCCAGAAGCTGGGATCAGCTCAGCTGCACTCCTGCACTCTGGTCTGCCTTTTCACTCTAGTTTTCAGCACTGGGCTTTCCCTGCTTTTCTGCTCCCCTTTTCTGTGTTGCTTTTCTGCCCTCAGTAACTTCTGGGTTAGTGGACTCTGAGCTATGCCTTGAGTCAGTCTTCCTCAAAGCCAGGTTGGCCAGTGTATGACAGCACACCCAATATTTTCATTTAGGTGCATCAGTAATCAGGCCTCAGGGACCAACACTCGAGTGCATGTGGGCCATCAGGCCACCACCACGGGTCATTCGGGCCCCAGGGACCTGCACTTGTATGCACATGGCCACTAGCTGCTGCAGTGGGTTGCACAAACTGCCATGTGGATCCAAGCATGGGAGAGGCGCTCAGACCAGTAAATTTGTCCCACTGCTCTATGGTTTTTAGGTGATTTTTTTTTTTCATGATTCAGCATTCGAATTATTTTCCACTCTCAATCATCTTCCAGTGTTTAAGAAGGTTGATTTGGCCCATTTTTTGATGTTTCTAAGGGGGAATGTTCACCTATATATCTTACTTTGCCATCTTGCTGATATTACCTCTGGATAATAGTTTTTTAAAAGTCAGAAAATTAGGAAAACACAAGAAGACACATGCACAACCTTCCATAAATAAAAAAGGATAACTAGATTTATTCACTGATTGTTATAGGGAGCCAAGCCTTTTTCTTTGGTTATAAATCTCTACATTGGCATTCTGAATTATTCACAAACTATACAAATAATGCATGTCTACAATTTCCTATTTTGGATTTTTAAAAATGGAAAAACATCTTAAAATCTTGATGAAACCATCTGAGTGCTGAATCCTTCTAGATGTTACAATTTAATTCCCCAGTCTTTTCCATTTTCCTCTCACTCATAACTAATACTATAACATTTTGAGTTTAGCAGCTTTTATGTCTTTGCAAAGCATTCAACCTAGTTTATTGTAAGAACAATTTTCTGTATTGGCTAACAAGAACAACTGCCATAAATAGGTTTAGGAATATAAGAACTCATTTTTGATAGGCATTATCACTAAATGGGAAGACATAGTGTGCAGGGGTAGCTAATTATATGACTCATTCTGTAGGCATCAGTGACAGTGTTATACAGAGGCAATGGACAGCATCTGTTAGTCAGAAAAGCCAATTAAGAAGGCTTTATGGTAATTTCAGGCCCCCAACTTTTTCCAGAGTTCAGCTCTCCCATGAATGTATGTTTTCTGGGTATCATTGAATTTATATTTGGTATACCTAGTATTAGGTATATATGTATATGTATACTGTATGTGAAAAATGGAATGATGGATTGATGAAATAAAATATACATATTATCTTTACAGATTGCATCCAAGACTTATCAGTCTTTATGGAGGAAGCATGGAAGAAATGAATGATTCTAAAGCAACATGTAATTGTTTATAAATGTGCGCAAAAATAGAATTTTAATATGAAAGAACATGGTCATGGTAAACAGATATCCTAATAGAAATATCTTATTTTTGAAAATAAATAATTTTTGATATTACTACAAATTAACTTCCAGGTCTTAAAAAAAATGGAAACAAACTGCCTTTTGGAAAGTATTTTTTGGACCTGAAAATAAATATAATAAATATAAGCATCATGAAGATTTATAATTCCAAAGTAAAACAATTTGGTCTCTTTTATTTTCAGGCTTTGCATCATCAATTCTGATGTTAAACTTTCTTATAAATTGGTAGAAAGAAACCACAGATTCCATGAGAGTGCCCCGATTTTACTGATAAGGTAATCCAGACAGGTAAAATTGCAATGCCATGCAGCTATTTAGTGATATAACCAGAAACAGTAGCATTTTTCAAAATATCTCCAATACCCAACCTAGACTATTTGCCAAAAAGGAGTAACCCATTATCTTTTAAAAAGTGATTATGGAACTGATTTTGTAACTATTCTATGAAAATTGAAAACTCAGTTGAGTTTTCTTTACTATTAAAATCTAATAAATTTTATTTCAAACTAGGCAAAAACATATCTTTGGGAAGAATCTGATCCAATAGGTAGCAGTGTTCCTTCTGCATCTGAGAGGAGGAAGACATAGGGCATACATAGCACTTTGTTTTCAGTGTACTAAATAATACCTGCAGCATTGCCATTTCTGAGTAGAAAAGAACCAAATTTAAATTTCTTCAGACATCATCCTTGAGAAGGCAATTCTAAATTTAGGCTTGATTTATTCATCAATGTTTCACCTGATGGAACCACTTGCCATTTAATAAGCCTAAAAATAGATCTTTTAGTCAAAAGAACTATTTTTAAAATGCAATACAAATTTCACTAGATGTACTTCTAAGTGGTGTCTGAAACCTGGGGTATGTTCAGGAGGTTTCCTGTTCTTTCTGATTGGGTTTCACTGCTCAAAAGGTTCTGCAAATCTCTTACATTTTTCACTTTCTACCCCCAATCATGGATCAAAGGCTTCTAAATGCACATCTCAAATGAATTGGGCAGTTGCTGGCAGAGGAAATTTGACCACTTCTCCTATAACAGATGCTGCCACAACTTTATTAAAGATAGATATAGGAAAATCCAGATGAAATTATAGTCTACAGTTAATAGCATTTAGCTCATGTTTGTGAAATTTTACAAAAGTGATTCAATGAAAAGGCATTTAGAGATAAATATTTAAAATCCAGTTCATTATAAAATAACATCTTATATAACAATATCAACAAAAAACTTCAAAAAATATTTCAGGTATCACATACTGTGTTGAAATTGATGCTGCATCATTGTACACAAGCCAAATCAGTATTCTTTAGCTTATAATTAAATTTATGAATTGTTTCCCCAAACAAAATGTGTAACAGTATTTTTATAGACCTGATGAATGCATATTTAATGCTTATATTGAAGAGGAAAGGGCACATCTAAACAAATACTTGCGTATTTGCTCGCTTTAACTTTGTAAATCATTAGCGAAGTAGTTTTATTTCATTGCATACATCAGTGGATTTCTATTTCAAATACTAAAATGCAACATTCACAATCTGCTGCTTCAGAATATAAAATACTGTTGTACTCGTTTTTCTAAACAATGTAGCCTTGATAAAATTGTGTTTTAATGTATTTATATCTATATCACACACACATATACAGAAAGAGAAAAAAATTCATAGTCATACAAACAGTCATCCACTATGCTCAAATCAGTGTACAAGTTAGATCTGAACTTTGCTGATCAGGTCCATAATATTCATAGACTGACAAATAAATGTAATGGTCTCCTTAGTCATTAGAAAATCTGTGACTAGGCCTCTGAAAAATTCCAAGAAATAATTTCAAATATGTCCTTGAGATTTCTTTAAAAGTTCAGTGTTATTTTACCACACGTTAAATAATATTTCTTAGAAGGAAAGATTTCAAGTCCAAGACTTCTCCAATAACGTTTGCTTTCTCAATATGATTCATTTCAGATACACAGCTATTTCAAATTCTTTGAAAGCTAGCTTTTGTAGTTATTTACAGTAATTTTTCACTTGCATTAAGATGTAATATGTCACAAAGTCAAGAATGAAAGTAGTACATGGAAGAAGTCTGAGCAAAATTCATGTTTTCTTGTAAACAGTGTCAAGTTTTCTTGGTAGAACCTGAGTTTCCTATTCTCTCAATTTGAAAGAAGTCTTTAATCATCATCATTGTCCTTACTGTTCACATAACTCCAACTGTCTCTTCTGTTTTCTTCTTGCAAGATAGATTTGTATTGTCTTTTAAAGAAGCCAACCTGAAAATATTGCATAATCATTAGTGTGTAGTTATGAACATACTACTTTCAGAATATCTAGTCAATATCAGTATTTCTTATAACTAGTGTTACATGGGACAAAGTTTGGTGTAACAGATATATTTTATACTCACATTCTTTAAAATTGACATTTTATATGATGTACAATATTTTCCAAATGCTTTTTAAAAAGAACATCTTTTAAAACTAGTGATATGGTTTGAGTATTGAAAAACTGAGAAGGCATAAAGATTTTGGCATCAAAATTAGAAGAAATGTGAGATAAATACTTCATATTCACCAAGGAATTTTAACAAAAAAAATACTGAAATATAACAACTTGTGAGCCAAAAACTGGTTTTGAGAAAATGACATTGAGTAGTTTAATTTTGGTAATTATTAAAGGCTTACCTTCCACATAACGTAGGAAATCAATAAAAGTACAATGAGTCCAAGTATCAAGCTACCTGAAATAATCAGTATAGTGAAATGACGTTTGGGTCTTTGATGATGTAGGCCTTCTAGTAGAACCTACGGAATTTAAAGAACCACCAGTTTAGAAATTTCCTTATGTTTACTTTGAATTCCCTCCACAATCCCCAGTAATATGTTTAGAACAATCTGCCTCATTCTCTTGCTGTCTCTAGCAGCACCACAGATAACACTGGTAACTATTTAGCAGAAACAGTGAACAGAAAATTTGTGGTTCTTCCTCCAGTCCACCCTATTCTTACTGTTACCAAATTCACTCCCCTAAAGAGCTGGTTGGACCCTCATGGAGTAGTCAAGGGTCTTCGTGATCTGGTCACAATCCAATTTCCCAACTCAGATACCCAACAGGAGGTAATTGTAAACATCCTAGCAATACTGTTTCCCTACAATCTTAATGTACCAGCTAAAAAGGTAATCTTACATGTACAACATTCTCATCCTTGTTTAATTCAATAACTTTTGGATTTGGCACTGGAAAGGCTGTCGTTCTTATTTCAAACTTGAGTGCTGAAGTCTCATCCTGTTTAATAAAGAGAGATCATTATAGGCTGATTCATAATTTTATTTCATGAAGACACATGTTAAAAATAATTTCTTTGGAGCAGATGGGGCTCAAGCAGTTGAGTACCCACCTCCCACATGGGAGGTCCTGGGTTCGGTTCCCGGGGCCGCCTAAGAAAAAAACAGACAACGAGCAAACAGGTGAGGGAGCCATCTTGGGGGTGGTGAGGAATAATTTCTCAAGATCTTTATTATCTAGAGGTTTTTGAAATTTATCTTCACTTTATTTCATCGTTTGTAATTAACTGCAGTACAATGCTTCCTTGGGCCCAAAGGAAGTAAACATGGCTACTTCACACATATCTTTTGATTTAAATATTATTTGTTAGGCTTTAGTAACTGGCAAGTTGTTAGTTTTCCACTGCATTTTTTCCCTGGATGTTGAATTTTTATCCCTACACAAGATAATAACATTCTTTGCCTTATAAACATTTCTCCTGATTCAACTTGTTTGGGCCTTTTTCTGTTTGTTTCTAAATAGTTTCTTTTTTGCTTAAATACAGTCTACCTAATATCTTAATGGAAAAAAACTGATGCAAATAATTAGATTTAAGGTATAAAATCATGAAGCTTAGAAATAAGTGTTTGTGCTCCACAGGCTCTGAGGACCTTCTGAAAGTATATGCAAAATTGAGATTTTTTAAAAATATGTGCAATTATTGGGAGAGATGAGAACATAGTCTTTACTCAGATACTTAGAGGTCTGCTCCTCTAGAGGTAAAAAAAAAACAAACAAAAAACTACTGTTTATTTTAGAGTTAAAGATAAATGACAAGATTCACCTAGATCTAAAGCAGTGGTCTTCAAATAGGGAAAGTTTTGTCCCTTAGAGAATGTTTGGAAACGTTTTGACTGCCAGGTCTTCGGAGATGGTGCTACTGGTATATAGTGTCATATAATAGTTCTGATGAAATTAGATATTTTAGTTTGATTTTATGGAAGTCTTATTTTTACTTCTTAGCTTTCTTAAATAATACCAGGTTTTTAAGGAAAATTTAAACCAGTTTGGAGCAATCTTTAAGATTATATGAAATGTTAAAGTGGACAGTTTCTTTGCCTATGAACCTTGATTAAGTCAATCAGGGATGTTTTCTAAAATAAACCTCTTAATTATTCCATAGTCTGAATTATCTGTTGAGTTACTAAAACTGTCACTCAATGTAGATACCTGAAGTGATAAATGGAAATATAATTTTACTTCAGGTTTTAATTTGTTGAATGCTTCTATACCAACCTGCCTATGTAAGATAGGTGAATTTTAGATTCTATAAACTTACCATTTCTAAGAGAGCTTGCCGGCCTTCCAACTGAATGTGAACACTGGCTTCTTTTCCGCTTTCCATTTTTCCAAAATTGCATACGAAATTTAAACAATGTGGATCAGCTTTTATGCAATACTTGAAAAGAATGCAAAAGTACCACGTTAAAACCTAACATTTTTAAAAAGATGGGTAAAAATATTTTATATGGAATTAAAGATCTGCTTTCCTTGGTGGCATTTAAAAGTTATCTTGCTATAAACAAAAACAAATGCTTGTTTTATAAATCATAACAGAGAAAGTATTTGAACTGGAGCATATATTCTCATTATTCTTATGAACTTAATCTTCTGAGACAGAATGAAAAGACTCCTAATTTGGAGTCTTGCTAAATTACATGTTCTATGTTTGTTGTAAAACCTGAATTATTTGAAAGATGAGATTGCTTGCCCAGTTTATTTTCATAAATTCAAAGAGATGAGATGAAATAAAAAGTAATTCTCTACTACAAAGGTTGCTTAGGTGAAGAGAACATCTTTGTGTCCTGAATTATCTGGTATATAATAGGACTGTATAATATATATTTAACCCTTAGTCTATTTCAAGCTTCCAATCATACTTGTTTCTTGTACACAAATATTACCTAAATATGAGCCCTCTCCTACCACTCAACCAAGTTAGCTCAAATGCACTGACTCTTGGTTTTAACTGCTTCTCTAGTCTATACTGGAAAGCAAAAACTAAAACCTGAGGACTCGAAACTTACCAGTAGCCTCTTATCAGTCTTTGACAAGAATGTGAATAAGCCTGTTAGGGTCTCAATTATACCCTTTTGCTGCTGCAACGCACACGCCCTCTGATAATTTTCAAAATGGCATTCTCCAGCAGTAGTCTATAAAGATAGAAAGTAAGACAAATCTTATCTTTCAGTATTGGAAAGAACAAAAGCTACATGGTTTTAAAAATCTCATTGCTCATCTTTTCTCAAATATGCTGGGTATTCCTGAAATTGTGAAAATATTTGTTCAGATTTATTTGGAAGAGGTTAAACCTTTGTGGAGAAACCACAAACAAGCAAATAGCAGCAAAATTACAGAGGGTTGGATATAAATCCTAAGCTGATAAAATAGCCTTAACTTTTCAGAAATCAAGGCAATGTGAAAATGTAAACATTTCTTGTGTATTAGGCACAAAATAAGAATGTTTTATGACAGCATGTCCTACGATCTAGATTTGGAATTCAAGTAAGGTTTTCAAAATCAGATCTCAAATCTACTCAGGAGGTTTATTTTTTGATTGCTTGTCTTGAAACTGGGAAGGTAAAACAATTCTGATAGTCATTAACACAAGAATATACTATCTTAAGTAGTGATTTGAATAATGCTTTCTTGAAAGATCAGGACTTCAGCCATTTTTAA
This sequence comes from Chaetophractus vellerosus, assembly GCA_004027955.1. Classification (NCBI taxonomy): domain Eukaryota; kingdom Metazoa; phylum Chordata; class Mammalia; order Cingulata; family Chlamyphoridae; genus Chaetophractus; species Chaetophractus vellerosus. Next base: position 1,515 of record PVKH010027640.1, on the reverse strand, counting down.
CAGTATCCTCAAGCTTTATGGCAAACTCTACCATATGGAGAATTACTTCCAGGAGTCCGTATCACAAAGCAAATGTATCCTATAATAATTATTCAACAAAGATCGTGGAACACAATTCTGTTATTGCATAAGTCAAAGGTAGAGATTCACTGTAATTCTGCAGTTCTAATGCATTGTATAATATTCAAAATATACTCAACAAATGCATGGTGGAGTCATAGCTTAGGTAGGTTTGACTAAAATAAGTTGACAGAAAGCTCCATTTTAGTAATATTACTAAATGATTGGTTTATATTTATTTGGTATTAATACATAACAAAGGTCAGGGTAGAAGGTCTTATACCTGGACATCCAAAATGTTGAACAGCTTATCGGTTTTGGGTGTAAAAGAATTCGGTACCATTATTTCTGCACTAACATTTGGAGCCACGCTATGGCCGGCATTCATAACCTGGAAATGAAAAACGTATAAATTGTCTTAGTGTTTTCCATAAATCTAAGTACAGATATCAGTGAGCTTTCAGGTGAAAGAGGTTTGTAGGTAGAAACTGTACAGCAAAGGGAGACAGTATTGACAGAACCCAGTTTGCTACTAATTTCAAGCTCTAGTCATTATTCCTAACCCTTTCTTTTTCATATTAATTATGTCATAATGTCCAGGTTGATGACTTTAATTTTAGAAAGAGTCTTAAGGAAGAGACATCAGCAATATACGTTTTAAAACCATGATCAATTGATCTTCATAACTACTATGTGGGGGCCAAAGTTTTACAATTCTTCAGCTAAGAAAAATGCTAACAGGTGTCAATTGTGTGTCCAAGATGAAAGTTTAAAAGTGATAAGTATTAGGACAAAAACCCACATATTCTAATTCTAAAGTCTGTGATCTTCTAACAAATCACTATTTACTGAGAGGATAGTTAGCAGCAGTAAGTGAATAAAAACATATTTTTAAATGAGGTAATGATGCACTCAAAATCAGAAAGGGGTAGGTTATAGGGATTTAAAGAAAATACAGGGCCTGGCTAGATAGCTCAGTGGATAAAGAGCGTGCTGGGGTACCACATGGGAGGCCCCGGGTTCGGTTCCCGGGGACCTCTCTGAGCGGGCAGAGCCGTCGTGGGCAAGGCAAAAAGCCACCACGGGCAGGGCGGAGCCCCCACGGGCATGGCAAAGTCACCCGTGAAAAGCAGAGCTGCTGCCTGTGAACCCCGGAAGCAGGCAGCCGGCAAAACATGGAGCGGAGCTGCCCGTGAAATCGGAATGGAGCCACCCTCGAACGGAGCGAGCCGCTGCTGCAGGAGGGGGGAGACAAGCAGACATAGAAAAACACAGAAGAATGGACACACAGCAAGAGCAAGCAGAAGTGGGGGGGATATGTAATAAATAAAAAATAAAATCTTAAAAAAAATACAACAGAGTTTTAATATTGCTTTTCAAAAATTTCCAAAGAGAAATATTTCATTATTGTGATATTTCAGGGTTGCAAAGAACTTCCCTTTGGCCAAAATATTC
>PVKH010027639.1:0-12976 GCA_004027955.1 Chaetophractus vellerosus | reverse complement strand
ACCAACTGATAAAGGAATATGAATGCCCAACTTCTTTGCAGCCAGGTGGGACAAACTCTAAGGCACCATTCACACTTCAGAATCCCCCATGGGGTCAGGCAGAGGCTGGGATTTTGCCTGAGGTCAGATCTTGCTTGGCTTCTTTCCTGTCTCTGTCCTGCCTCTCTCAAATCCTTTCACGGCTCTTCTGAGTTCACATCCTCAACAAACCCCTTGCACAGGAATCCTCAGGTTCTGCTTCTGGGGAATTGGACCGAAGACACCCACAACGGCCTTCCACACACACTTTTGCCTAAATTCTTTAAGAGATGAAATCCAGCCCAGCTACTATGCCTGGTTGCTGCTGTCTCCCCGCAGAGGATTGAAATAAGACTGGGCAATGCGCTGCCATGCCCTCCACTGCACAAATGGCCTTCCGCCTAAATACAATCACCAGACAGATGCCTTGGAGGAGGGACAAATTATGAGAGGAGAGAAAGAAAATGACTACATGATGCACAGAAACACGAAAACAAGGCTGGAAAATAATGCAAAAATATTCAGAAATGAGTTCAAGTTCAACTCATTTACTGATTTGTTATGTGACCCTAGATAGGGCATTTGGGCCTCCATTTGATAAATTCAAACTACCTTGCCCCACAAGATCAAGTCTGGGTTTAGCTTTTGATTCTTCCACAGAAAATTGCACCACTGCAAGGCTCTTGTTTCCAGCCTGCTTGTTTAAATTAAAGCTTTGCCGCATTTTAGTTTATGGTATCTCTGGGGAGGAGTGAATATGTCATTGTAATTAACTCATCTGATGAGAGAGGTCTTGTTTATTTCTCCTACAAAATAACAGGTGGTGGTTGAGCTCCAATACATTATGGTGATATGAAATGCATTTAGAATAAATCACACTAAATAAATAAGAAAACAAAATGATTTCAAGGTACATTTTTATTGTTTTAAATTAAGTTTGAAAGTGAACAGCTGCATACCAAGAAGCCAGAAAGCTGCTCCAGTCTGCTCTGCTGAGAAAGGGTTAATGGAACTCTCAAGGTAACAAATAAGATTAATAGAAACTTGAGTATTTTTTCAAGTTCTAACCCAGAATGGGGTTTTGGAACACACTTTTTGTGCATAGGACATGGCAGTGTAATCAATTTGACTAATCCGTTAAAAGTAACCGTATGCAATTCATTTCATGACCGGCACAATGGCATTCACTTGTTGACCACATAAGAGCAGCACTTGGTGCTGGACGTTAGATGAAGAGAAACAAACAAGGCAAAGTCCTTGCCACCGGGGACTCACAGTCTAAAAAGGCATGATATAGAAGAAGGTATTTTGAGAGAAACATAGTACAGCATATTTACCCTCCCTCCAAAAATCCAATGAAATCCAAAAAATATGGATATTTTTATGATGAACTAAATCACTATACTAGAAAGCAAGAAAAAATAATAGCATCAGCAAACAGATGCCTTGGAGGATGTTGAAAAATTCCTGAAGGGAGATGGGGGAGAAGATTTGACTAGAGCTGTAGAGATATTAGACTGGAGGAAACCATAAAGAAGAAAATGGGTGAAAGGGAAGTGGAAGGGAGAAGAAAGGAGGGGAGAGGAAAGAGAAAGGGAAAGGGAAAGGGAAAATGAAAATGGGAATGTAGAAGAAGGTGAAGGTGGGAGAAGGAGAAGAGAGAAGCAAAGGGGAGATGAAGAAGGAAAGTAGAGGGGAAAGGAAGGGGAAAGGGGAACAAGAAGAAGGGGAGAGGTAAGGAGAAGGTGAGGGGGAAAGAGGACAATAAAGGGGGCTGATGAAGGGAAGAAGAAGGAAGGAGAAGGGGAGAAGAAAAATGGAAAGGAAAAGAAGTAAGAGTTGAGAGGGTTGGAAAGAAACGGAAAGGGCTAGGAAGGGGGATGGCCTGGGAAGAAGGGGGGAGAACAAGAAAAGTGAGAAGGCAGAGAAAAGATGAGGAAGATGCAAAAAGGGCAACATCTAGGACTGTTGGTGCAATAGCAGACAAGCTCTACCCTCACTTTCAACAATTTGAAAGTGCAAAATTGGCCCCTGAAGTAGGCTGAATAATGGCTATCACGGATATCAGATCCTAATTGCTGGAACCTGTAAATGTTATATTATATGGAAAAATGGTCTTTGTAGATATGATTAAATTAAGGAGCTTGAAATGGCAATATTCTCCTGGATTATCTACATGGGCTTTATATGCAATCACAAGTATCTTTTTAAGAGAGAGGCAAAGGGAGATTTGACACACAGAGAGAAAAAGAAAAGACAGTGAGACTATAGAGGCAGAGATGGGAGTGTTGCTGTCACAAGCCAAGGAATTCCAGAAGCCTCTAGAAGCTGGAAGATACAAGGAGCAGAATTCCCCCCCCAGAGCCTCTGAAAGGAGCACCGTCTTTCACACACTTGATTTCAGCCCAGCGATACTAATTTCAGACTTCTGGCCTCCAGAAATGTTAAAGAATAAGTTTCTGTTGTTTTAAACCATCAAATTTGTAGTAATTTGTCACATCAGCCCTGGGAAATTAATGCAGGCCCTTTGGCAGTTACACAAGTGACGATTAGTGAATTCCAGTGAGAGTGATGAGCTTGTTTTATCCCCTTCCTAGCAGGCACGGAACAATGGACAACAGAGGAAACCAAATGGGGAAGAGACCATGGACATGCAAGGTCAAAAATGATTCTGGGGGATTGTGGGAAGATGGTGTCAGATGAGGCAGATAAGGCTCAGTTCTCTCACAAAAAACAATGGAGAAATGGCCAAAAGCTGCCCAAGGGACTGGCTTTGGGGGTCAGCAGACCAGGACAGAGCTTCACAACTCCCAGGAGGGACAGAGAGGAAGAAGCCAAAACAACAAACTGTCAGTTACTAAACCTCCCAGCCACCAGAAAGAAATCTCCTCCCCCACCCCCAGATATTCAATGGGGGTAAAACCCCTGGCTCATTGCAGCTGACTGAGAGGGGACCAGACATCTTCCTCCCTGTCAGCTGTTACAGGGAAAAAGGGAGGGGTAGTCAGGGGCTTTTCTTCAGTGAATTCGGCCAGCAGAGCCTGCTTTGAATCTTGGCTCTGGCCAGATGAAACTAAAGGAAAACCAAGAGAGATACACTTCTGTGGAAAGGTGCGCCAATGTGCGCCATCTGCTGGCCGGTCTGAAAACATGTACAAAAATTGCTTTTAGAGCTCACTTTACCCGACCCCAGGAGAAAATCTGCACCGCATAAGTGAGTCCCTGCAATGATTTTGATAACTTAATCTGGGCAATTTTAAAGACTTAGGATTAGTTGAACCAAATATCAAAGAAGAGCTGTGGAAAAAATAATAACAATAGGCAAGAGAGAGAAATTGGTCATCAGAATAAATTCACCAACATATCAGGTGCCTAGACAACAGCAAAAAAATTACAAGCCATTCTAGGAAACAGGAAGAGATGGCCCAGCCAAAGATATCCTGAAGAGATTCAGGATTTAAGACAATCAATCAATAATAAACACACAATAATCCTAAATGAATGTAAAGAAGTGAAAGAAAATATGACTAAAGAGATAAAAGACATTAAGAAGATGCTGGGTGAGCATAAAGAACAATTTGAAAGTCTGCAAAGAAAAGTAACAGACCTTATGGGAATGAAAGACATGATGGATGAGATTAAAAATACATTAGAGGCACATAAGAGCAGATGTAAATTGCTTGAAGACAGAATTAGTGATTTTGAAGACAGAACATCTGAACTGGAAAAGATAGGAGAACAACAGAAAGAGAAGATAATGTAAAAAATGGTACAGGTCTCAGGGAGTTGAGTCACAACATGAAATGCAAAAACATAAAATTATCAGTGTCCCAGAGGGAGAAGAAAATGGGAAAGGGGGTAGAAAGAATATTTGATGAAACAAATATTCCCTACCCTTATGAAAGACATAAATATCAATATCCAGGAAGGACGACAAATCCCAAGCAGAATAAATGTGAATAGACCTACCCTGAGATATCTACCATTCAGACAAATATCAGAGATAAAGAGAAGATTTTGAAATCAGAAGAGAAAAGCAAAGAATCACATACAAGGGAAACTTGATAAGATAAAGTGCAGACCTCCCATCAGAAACCATGGAGGAAAGAAGAAAGTGGTATGATGTATTTGAGGTATTGAAGAGAAAAACTGCCAACCAAGAATTCTGTATCCAGTAAAGCTGTCCTTCAAAAAGGAAGGGGAGTTCAAAGTCTTCATAGACAAACAAAAACTGATAGAATATGTTACCAAAAGATCATAATTATAAGAGATACTAAAGGGAGTGCTGTGGCCTGAAAGGAAAAAACAAGGGCAAGAGACTTGGAGAAGGGTATAGAAATGAAGATTATTAGAAAGGGTAAGTTAAAAGGTAAAAAGATAGACTATAGTTCAATATGACAAAAGAAAGCTAACGGTCAAAATGGATAAAGTAATGCCTTTACAGTTATAACATTGAATGCTAATGGCTTGAACTCCCCAATTAAAAGACACAGACTGATAGAATGGATAAAATATTATGAGCCCTTTATATATTGTCTACAAGAGACTCACCTTAGATGTAAGAACACAACCAGGTTAAAAGTGAAAGGCTGGAAAAAGTTATTCCATGTAAATAGTAACCAAAAAAGAGCTGGAGTAATGATACTAATATTGGACAAAATAGATTTTAAATGCAAAACTGTTATAAGGGATGAAGAAGGTCATTATATATTAATAAAAAGGGCAATTCAACAAGAAGAAATAACTATTCTAAATATTTTTGTACCTAACTTCAGTGCCCCCAGGATACGTGAGGAACCCACTGGAAAAAGTGAAGGGAGAAATAGATGTCTCTAGAGTAAGAGCTGAAAACTTCAATCTAACACTTTCAGTTTGGATTGCACATCTGGACAGAGGATAAAGGAAGAAACAGAGAACTTGAATAATATGATAAATGAACTGGACTTAACAGACATCTATAGAGCATTGCACCCCAAAACAGCAGGATTCACATTCTTTTCAAGTGCTCATGGATCCTTCTCCAAGATAGACCATATATTGGGTCACAAGACAAGTCTCAATAAATTTAAAAAGATTGAAATTATACAAAGCATTTTTTCAGATCATAACGGAATGATGCTAGACATCAATAATGGTTAGAAAATACATGAAGATTAAACAACACACTTTTAAACAATCAGTGGGTCAAAGAAGAAATTGCAAGATAATTCAGCAAATATCTTGAGATAAATGAAAATGAGAACACAACATATCAAAAATCTATGGGACATGCAAAGGCAGTGCTGAGAGGGAAATTTATAGCCCTCAATGCTTACATTAAAAAAGAAGAAAGAGCTAAAATTGATGATCTAACTTCACACCTGGAAGAACTAGAAAAGGAACAACAAACTGATCCCAAACAAAGCTGAAGGGAAGAAATAGTAAAGATCAGAGCGGAAAGAAATGAAATCAAGAACACAAAAATAATAGAATCAACAAAATAAAAAATTGGTTCTTTGAAAAGATCAACAAACCCTTAGCTTGACTGACAAAGAAAAAAAAAGAGAAAATACAAATAAATAAAATCAGGAATGAGAAAGGGGACATTACTACTGACCCCATAGAAATAAGAGAGACCATAAGAGGATACTATGAACAACTGTATGCCAAAAACCTAGAAAATGTAGACGAGATGGACAAATTCCTAGAAGCACATGAACTATACTACACTGACTTTAGAAGAAATAGAAGACCTCAACAAACCAATCACAAGCAAAGAGATTGAAATGGTCATCAAAAATAGCACAAAGATCAAAAGCCCAGGTCCAGATGGCTTCACAGGTGAATTCTACCAATCATTCAAAGATGAACTAATGCTGAACTTGCTCAAGCTCTTCCAAAAAATTGAACAGGAAATAATGCTACCATACTCATTCTTTGAAGCCAACATCACCCAAATACCAAAACCAGATAAAGGTATTACAAAAAAAAGAAAAATCACAGACCAATATAATAATGAATATAAATGCAAAAATCCTCAACAAAATACTTGCAAATAGAAACCAAAAGCACATTAAAAGAATTATACACCATGATCAAGTGGGTTTTACCCCAGGTATGCAAGGGTGATTCAACACAAGAAATCAATTAGTGTAATAAACCACATTGATAAATTGAAGAAGAAAAATCACATGATCCTCTCAATTGATGCAGAAAAGGCATTTGACAAAATACAGCACCCTTTCTTGATAAAAACACTCCAAAGATAGGAACAGAAGGAAGCTTTCTTTTTATGGTGAATGCATATATGAAAATCTTACAGCTAGCATTGTACTCAATGGTGAAAGACTGAAAGCTTTTCCGCTGAGATCAGGAACAAGAGAAAGATGCCCACTGTCACCATTATTACTCAACATTGTGTTAGAAGTTCTAGCTAGAGCAATTAGGCTAGATAAAAAAGAAAAGTCACCCAAAATAGGATAAGATGTAAAAATTTCACTATTCATTTCACATAATCCTATATCTAAAAAATCCTGGAAAATCCACAACAAAGCTACTAGATTTAATAGACAAGTTCAGCAAAGTGGCGGGATACAAGGTTAATACACAAAAATGGATACCATTTCTACACATTACTGATGTGCAATCTGAGGAGGAATTCAGGAAAAAAATTCCATTTCTAAGAGCGACTAAAACAATCAAATATTTAGCAATAAACTTAACCAAGGACATAAAGGACCTGTATTCAGAAAACTACAAAACATTGCTAAAAGAAACCGAAGAAGACTTAAATAAATGGAAGGACATTCCATGTTCATGTATTGGAATACTAAGTATTGTTAAGATGTCAATTCTACCCAAACTGATTTACAGATTCAACATGATCCAATAAAAATCCCAAGAACGTTTTTTGCAGAAATTGAAAAGTCAATATTCAAAATTTATTTGGAAGGGTAAGGGGCCCCAAGTAGTCAAAAATGTCTTTTAAAAAGATGAACAAAGTTGGAAGACTCTCACTTCCTGACTTTAAAGCATATTACTTAGATACAGTGGTAAAAACAGCATGGTACTGGCATAAGGACAGACAGATTGACCAATGGAGCTGAATCAAGAACTCAGAAATTGACCCTTGCATCTACAGTCAAGAATTTTTGACAAGGCTGTTAAGCCTACCCAGCTGGGCCAGAACAGTTTATTCAACAAATGGTGCTGGGAGAACTGGATAGCCATATCCAAAAGAAAGAAAGAAGATCCCTATCTCACATCTTGTACAAAAATTAACTCAAAATGGATCAAGGACTTAAATATAAAAAACAACAAGCATAAAACTCCTAGAAGAAAATGTAGGAAAACATTTTCAAGATCTTGTGGTAGGCGGTAGTTTCTTAAACCTTATGCCCAAAGCACAAGCAACAAAAGAAAAAATGGATAAATGGGACTGCCTCAAAATTCAACACTTTTGTACCTCAAAGGACTTTGTCAAAAGAGTGAAAAGGCAGCCAACTCAATGGGAGAAAATATGTGGCAATCACATATCTGATAAGGGCTTAATATCCATGATATATAAGGAGATCATACAGCTTAGCAATAAAAAGATAAAGTATCCAATTAACAAATGGGCAAAAGACTTGAAAAGACAACTGTCCAAAGAAGAAATACAAATGGTGAAGAAACATATGAAAAAATGTTCAACATCACTAGCAATTAGAGAAATGCAAATCAAAACTATAATGAGATACCATTTCACACCTGTTAGACTGGCTGCTATGAAAAAAAAGTCAGAAAACTGTAAATGTTGGAGAGGATGTGGAGAGATGGGAATGCTTATTTGCTGTTGGTGGGAATATTGGAATAGTACAGCCACTGTGTGGACTGTTTGGCAGTTCCTAAGGAAGTTGAATACAGACTTGCCATGGGACTTGGCAATACCATTGCTAGGTATATACCCAGAAAAACTGAGAGCAGTGACATGAATAGATACCTGCACACAGATGTTCATAGCAGAGTTATTCATGATAGCCAAAAGGTAGAAACAACCCAGGTGTCCAGCAAATGATGAATGGATAAACAAATTGTGGAGTATACACATGATGGAATATTGTGCAGCAGTAAGAAGAAATGAAGTCAAGAAACATATGACAACATGGATGAATCTGGAGGACTTTATGTTGAGTGAAGTAAGCCAGACACAAAAGGACAAATACTGTATGAAGGCCCTATTATGAACTAAATATATTATGTGAAATATAAATACATTATGTGAAATATGAATATAGGTAGAATTGCATATATAAGACCATTTTTCTTTGAAACGGAACAAATGTAAGTTAATAGTACAAAAGGTTAATAGCAGAAAAAAAAAACAACCCCACAAACATTATACTAAGTGAAGGAGACCAGAAACAGAGTACTACATATTGTATGATTCCATTTATATAAAATGCAAATATAAATCAATTTATAAAGATAAAATGAGATTAGCGGTTATGTAGGTCTGAGGAAGGAATGCTAAGGGCTGTGGAGTCTTTCTTTTTGAGGTAATGAAATTTCTCTAACATTTTTGACATGATGAATGTACAACATTGTGATTGTACTAAGAGTCATTGATTATACACTTTGTATAGAATAGCCAGAAGCAGCAGCTTCGTACAGTGGGGGAAGCATAGAGAGATTGAGAGGTGAGGAATTTTCCTGTTTGTTTGGTTTTTGTTTATTATTATTATTGAAATAACAAAACTGTTCTAATCGTGATTGAAGTGAACACAGACCTATGTGATTATACCAAATACGACTGAATGTATGCTTTGGATGAATTGTATGCTTTATTAATATGTATCAATAAAAGTGATTTGTTTAAAACAAACAAAAAATGAGGCAGGAATCAGGTTGGAAAAAGGCAAAGCTTAATGAGCAGAACACTAAGGGTATGACACAGCCACTGAGGAAAAAAATAAAATTGTAAGATATGGGAAAAAAAATGATTTAGCAACCCCACTTCTCACCTGAGGAAAGGGATACCATGAAATAGGTTCCAAACCCATCAAAGGAACTAGCATTGAAGAAGACATTAATAGAGCAAGAAGAAGAGTTATAGTTAGATTTAAGAAAGTATTATATTCATGAAAAATAAACTAGAGATCTGGGAAATGAAAACTAAGAGTGTTGAAATAAAAACAAAAATTCAGTAGATGCATTAAAAATACAAGAGTTGCCATTAGTGACAATAATTTAGTAACATGGAAGGCAGAACCTAAATATTCTCCCAAATTACACTTCAAAATGATAGTAAAAGAAGAAGTAAAAGTGGCCCAGAGGGGGCCGGCTGTATAGCCCAGCGGAGAGGGCGCCGGTACACCACATGGGAGGCCCCAGGTTCGGTTCCCGGGGACCTCTCCGAGCGGGCAGACCGCCTGAGAAGGCAAAGCCGCCATGGGCGGGGCAGAGCCGCCGTGGGCAGGGCAAAAAGCCAATACGGGCAGGGCAGAGTCGCCACGGGCAGGGCAAAAGCCGCCACGGGCAGGGCAAAAGCCGCCACGGGCAGGGCGAGCTGCCAACGAATGGAGCAAAGTCACCCGCGAACGGAGCAAAAAAACAAAAGCCGCCTGGGAACGGAAGCAGACCCGCCCACAAGCGGGGCAAGCTGCCTGTGCAGTGAGCTGACTCGGCGCGTCGCCGCGGGGAGACAAAGCAGACATAGAAGAACACAAAAAATGAACACACAGCAACAGCAAGCAGAAAAGGGGAGGGATATGTAACAATAAATAAATAAATAAATAAATAAATAATTTTTAAAAAGTGACCCAGGGGATAGATCCAGAATTTCCATCATTCTTCAGGAAGAAATTCTAGAAGCGGAGAAAATTATAAAACAAAAATAATACTACAAGAAAATTTAGAACTGAAGAATTAAAAAATATTTAAATTGAAAGGGCCCTTTGACCATCAAGAAAGATAATAATAATAATAATAATAATAATAATAATAATAAATCCACCACTCTACATATTATGGTGTAACTTCACAACAAAAAAACCAAAAAGATTAAAATCTGAAAATATACAAGAAAGAGATAAAAGACTTTCCAAAAAAAAAGAACAAAAATCTTATTCTCATTAGATTTTGATAATATTTTAGACTAAGAAGATAGTGAATCTGGAAGGGAAATAATGAGAAATAATTATAAACTTAGATCTGCAACAAATTAAACTAGCACTCCAACATTTTCTAACATGTAAAAAAATCTCTGAGTAACTTGAAGATCACCACAGGAAAATTACCAAAGAATCTATGACAGAGGCAGGTGGCATGCAAGAAAGAATGGGAAACAAGAAATCAGGAAAACACAAAGTCAAATTTAAATAATTAATGAGTTACCTAAATATTTTTAATTAGAAGCTGGAACTGAAATTTCAAAAGATCACTACATAGCAAGCTAGGAGGCAGGACGGGAGGAAAGAAGTGGAAAAATGCTAAGGTTTCTGTCTTATGTAGAGGGAAGGGAAAGTTACTGATTAATTAAAAATGTGCCTGGAAAAATATATATTCATATATATGAGATAAAATTTAAAGATAACCATCCGAAAGGGGGAAACAAGGTATAGAATTTGAAACTACTAGAGAAAAACAGAAACCAAGAGTTTTAATTTCCTAAGCCTGCCATTAACAAAGTACTATAGACTGGGTGGCTAAACAGAATAGAAATACATTATTGTCTCACAGTTCTGGAGGCTGGAAGTCTGAATTAAGGTGTCACCAGGGCCACGCTAGCTCTGAAGACTGTGGGGTTCTGGCAGTGGCTTATAGGCAAACCATGGCGTGCTTGGGTTTGTGACATAACTCAATCTCAGCCTCTGTCACATGGCTATCTTCTCTCTCAGCTTGTCGCTGTGTCCAAATTTCCTCTTCTTATAAGGACACAAGTCATATTGCATTAGGGCCCACCCTAATCCTGCTTGGTCTCATCTTAATAACATCTTCAGAGATCCTATTTCTGGCCGACACCCTGAAAGCCCTGCCCGGGATCCTCCAAGCCCTTATTTCCCACACCCTGGATTTTGAGGCTGTGATTTGCTAGAAATCCATTCCAATGGCCAAATCTCCAGGCAGAGGTTGATCAGATTTTCTCTTTAATCCCTGTCTCACTCCTCAGCATAGGAGAACTGTAACAATCAGGCTGTCTTTGAGTTGCATTTTGCATCTTTTGCAAGATTCAGAATAAGAGAATATCATCTCGAGCAATTTCCTTTGGATTCATGCCTTTTAAGACACTCCTCACAACAGCTCAGTCTCCTTCCTGACTGGGGCTATCTCCTGTCGTGGTCACTTTTGATCCACAACTCTGGGGGGACCTGTTCAGACAGAACACCCTCTGGAAAACCCAGCAATAAGAAAAGACCATGTCGTTTTCACTCAGGAGATAGCATACTCAGCCTCCATGGCTGGCAGGTCCCCCAGTTCTACAGGATTGTGAGCTTTGAAGGATCCCAGGCTGTGGTTCAAGCCTGCCTCTGCCATGTACCTGCTCTGTGACCCTGTACTTATTACTTAGACTCTCCTACCCTCCGTATGTCATGTACAAGGTTGGGACCAATGCAACAGTACACAACCCATATGGCTACTGTAAGCAAAGAGAGGTAGTACGTTAAATGCTTATCATGGGGCTTGAAAAGAATATGTCAATAAACATTAGCTGTAATTATTTTGTAATTATTTTGTTATTACCACAATACACATTTATTTTGGTCATTGAGATACTGGAACATGAAAATTGTGTTCTCAAAAGTAGTTTGGTTCCTAGAAAAACCACTCCTACCACCACCCCCCACACACACACATACACAGAGAGAGAGAAAGCCATTTTAATTCATAATAAAGAGTTTGAAATGTGGTCGTTTTAAAATAAGACAGAAAAATGAATATATTGAATAAAACATGATTTCTCATTCATTCTGAATGTTGATGTTTGAAGAAAAAATATGTATAATTTGAGGATGAAGAGGAGGAGGAGGAGTGGGAGATGAATGTGGGGGTTCTATAAAGCCTTGCTACTCTAAGAGTGGTCCACAAACCAGTAGAAGCAGCAGCACCTGAAAGCTTGTTAGAAAAGTAGAATTTTAGGCCATATTCCAGACCTCCTGAATGAGAATCTGTATTTTAACAAGATCTCCAGGTAACACTTATGTACTTTAAATATAGAGGCTAAATCAATTGCCTAAACTGGCATAGTCCGTAGGTGAACACTGATCAGTCTAGGGTCCAAGTCTAGACTCTTCTCTGCTCCTCCGGTAACTTCTACATGGTGATTGTGGGGATCATTAGAAAGATCATAGGATCTGGAGTAAGAGGCAGGGTTCAAACTCCGCTAACACTATCTGCTAGCTGGGGGGCAGTGAGCTTCAGAGTCAGCACAGACCAGGGTTCAACTCTCAGTCCACCCAAATGCTAGCAGTCTTAGTTTGCTAGGGATGCTACACAAAGTGCCAGAAACTGGATGGCTAAAAACAATGGAAATGTATTCTCATGGTTCTGGAGGCTAGAAATCTGATATCTGTAGGGAAGAACCCTTCCTTTCCTCTTCCTTACTTCTGGTGGGTTACCAGCAAGCCTTGGGCTCCAGTTTCTGCTTCAGTCATCACACGACATCCTCCCATATGTCTGCCTGTGTCCAACTTACCCCTTTCTTATAAGGACACCAGTCACATTGAAGGACCGGTCCTTATCCAGTTTGGCTAATCCTAATCAATAACATCTTCAAATACCCTGTGTCCAAATAAGTTCAAATTCACTGCACCAGGGGTTACAGATTTAAACATGTCTTTTTGGGGGGGAGGGTTGGGAGCAGAGCACAATTCAACCCATAAAACCAGCTGTTCAAAAATGGTTAAGTTACTAAATGTCCCTTAGAGAAAACTTCCTTACCGTTAGCTATGACAACCCTAAACTATATGGAATCCACACTGTAAAGGCAGCAGATTAATAA
>PVKH010027638.1:0-12979 GCA_004027955.1 Chaetophractus vellerosus | reverse complement strand
TTGTTGGCTGTTCCCTTGTCTATTTTGACCCCAGGGACACCATGCTCTATTAACGATCTCCACAACTCCCTGTTGACTTTGACTGTGCCTATTACCTTGCCAGTTGTGGTATTTGCAGCCCTTGGCTTCTGACAGTTAAGCATAGCCACCTGGCCTCTCTTCCTTTGTGGGGGGCCCCCATTATACCCAAAGATATTAATGAACTCACTTTTGTGACTGCCCCTCCTACCATCAGTCCTACACAGGCTAGTAGAGGAGGCCCATTCAGACATCACTGAACTCTCACCAGCACATTCCCATCAGTTTTGGTGAATGGTCTCTTCTTCATTGGCCTCATATAATATATGTATTACAGGATACCTACTCTACTTAGTAACTTTACTCCTCCCTCTACCATTGCTAGGGTAGCTTGGACATTTCTATTTGGCTCAGCATTGACCTTCATCTTTTCCAAGTCTCTAAAGGCCACCCAGGTATAGTGTCTCCCTCGTGCCTTGGGGTTCTTGATACAGTATTAAATTCCATACCCTGAGACAATGCCCCTAAGTCATTGAATTTGTGCTAATCTAGTCTTATATTCCAGCCCTGTTAATCAAGCACTCTCAAAATCCAGTCCCAGCTCCTGCCAGTAACTGCTAGTTAATTTTTTAAGTTCTTTTGGTGTGTAATCTCTCCTTCATGAGGCCCAGAACTTCCCTTAGTAGGTTAAGATGGGATTTAATCCCAATTATCTTCCCAACAGCTAGGACAGGAGGTGGGGCAGCTCTTGAGGTGACCATCTCTTGCTTTGTGTGAGAGGGGCCTCAGAGGCTTCTTCAAGCATATTGGAAGTGCTGTGCCTGGCTAGGGAAGTATGGTCCACTTCTGCAAAATCGGACACTTCAGAGGTCTCTCAAGGACCAACATCATCATGTATGAACATCCAGCTCTGCCCATCCCATGGTTCAGGTTCCCAGGTTTTCCCAACCATGGGGTCTAACTTTAGCACAGCAGATCTGCTTTGGCTGAGTATTTAAACATCTCTGGAAACCTGTAACTCCAATTATTAGATGTGCTATGTCTGCTCTTCTACTTGCCTTTTAAACTGGTTGTTAACACACCTCAGTTTCTCATTATCTCTCCGAAGGGCATCCATAAAATTTAGTAGGAATCATCCAACTATGCTGACATTTTAGGATTTAGTTCCTCGTAAATTTCAAATACTGTAATCATTGTACCTGAAAGAGCTTTCCCCACCATTAGGATGTATTTCTAGGACACCTCAGGTAAACTCTTTAACAACTGGTCTATTACAATGTACCTCATACCCTCAGAAGAGCATACTCTTGCCAGTGGGACAGTGGTTGAGCCAGTCCCAGGTCCCATCATAGAGTGTCTTTTCTAAGAATCCTGCTGATATCTTTTGTATTACTTTAGATTCTCCAAGAAAGAGATTCTAACACAAGATTACCAATTCAGGAGCTTTATTGGGGAAGTTTGGTGAGGTGGTTTCTCTTAGAGGAAGACCAAATGGAATTCAAAGGCAAATGTTGCAGGGTCCTGTGGCATGGATAGGTCAGGAGTAGAACTTCTGAGGCAAGGAGTAGCAGTAAAAGAGAGACTTTTCCCCTAAGGTGCAACATTATTCCCAGCCACGACAACCAGAAGCAACATAAGGAGAATAAGCAGAATTTGAGAGAGTCTGTGGTAGGATGTGGGCAGCTATACCAATCATCAGGGCTTTTAACCTGAGTCGGCAAAGACTTTCTTGGGTCCAGCAGGAGACACACCTTGCAGATTTCTTAATAGGTCCATTCAATATGTGCCTTGCTTTCTAAAAAAACAGGGACACATAAAACAAGGAAAACACTTTTTTGAAACAACGAAAAAATGTGGTAGTTCAAAAACAGCACAATAATAATTAAGTAGAAAATGTATTCCCTTATTCTCAGAATGTGGTTTAGACTGTTTCAATTTTAAATCAGTTGTGGTGAGAAAGGGAGACATTATAAGCATGGCTAATATAGTCATTATTTATTGACATGATTCTGGAATTCTAGTCAATGAAATAATACAAGAAAAAAACTTAAGTACTGGAAATAAAAATATCTGATTTAACATAAATATCCACTAAAGCAACACAAAATAATCCATGGAAAATTAACAATAATTTTAATTGAAAAATGATCTCTATCTATGCATAAGGATGCCACAACACATTACATAAAAGATAATTTGAGAAATTACATGGATATGTATATGGCCCTGAGTGGCAAATTTCAATATTATAGCCATATGAATTTTTCCCAAATTAAGTTGTACATTTGATATAATTCAAATTTATATTAATATGAGGTATTTTAAAACTTGAAAATTTTACTTTGGAATTCACCTGAAAAATGAATGAGCAAAAATAGCATATTGAAAATAAGAATAATGATGGGGGCACTTCTATTCCTATATATTGTTAAAATGCTGCAGTTGCTTAAAAAGCATGGTCCCATTGCTAATATAGACACATGTATACATAGACAAGACTAGAGAGCCAAAACTTGTCTAAAGAACTTATCATTTTAATTTTGTTAATAAAAATGTCATTCTAAGTAAGTTGTTTAAAAAAAGTCGATAAACGTTCTGTGAAAACTAACTTTATGGACTTAATAAAACAATTATTATTCAAGCAGGAACATATCTAAAATGACTAACATATTAAGAGTTTAACTAATATCCTTTTTTTGGGAGCACCCAAAAAATACTCTTGTAAAAATAGGCTAAAAGTCTGCCAAGGATTTGGGCTTTTTCTAAAAAGAGATAACGTAATGTTAAATTCTCTTGGTCAAAAAGAATGCTATGACTACAAAGGGGAATGGGGGATTTGATGGCTGATGGAAATGTTCTATATATTGACTACGGTTGTGGTTACATGACTGGATGCATTTGTCAAACTCTCACAATGTATCACCAAAAATGAAATTTATTTTATGTAAATCATACTTTAATTTATTAAAAAATTGACACCTTCTAAAAAAAAAGCATGCTATGATATGAAATCAATTTGTACTTAGAATCATATTTAGCTTTAAGCCCTTTCTTTAACCAGACTTTTATTTGTTTGTAAATGGATGACATAAATGTGTTTGTGCTTCCTTGGAAAGATATTTTCTTTTGAGATAAAAAGCATGGGAGTAAAGGGTACTCTTTTCCTTCTTTTTCAGTTGCTTTTCATTCATGTCAATACTTATTGACAAGTTTCATTTTATTCTATTATAACTCCAGGAAAGAAAACTGTACTGGAAGAAATATTTGCTGTATTCAGTGTAATGGCATTGCAATCAGGAAAACATATACAACGCACAGCTAGAAATATATGCTTGGTATTTTTACAATGAAGGTGTAGTTGAAGATGTGGATTTGGAAATTTACCTCTTTAAGAAAACAGTTTATTGGAATGGGAATACATTTCTGGAGAACCAAAATCTTAAAAAAAAAAAAAAAAGGACATGAATTGATAAAAGTGATCTAAGTCCTATGTATTGTATTAGTCAGCCAAAGGGGTGCCTTTGCAAATATACCAATAATTGGTTGGTCTTTATAAAGGGTATTTATTTGGGGTAGATGCTTACAGTTACCAGGCCACAAAGCATAAGTTTCTTTCCTCACCAAAGTCCATTGCCATGTGCTGGAGAAAGACAGCTGCGGACGTTTTCCAGAGTTCAGGCTTCCTGGTTTCCTCTCTTCCCGGGGCTGCACTTCTCTCTGGGCTTAGTTCTTCTGGTTCCTCCACAAGGTCAGGTGTAGATTATCAGGCGAATGGCTCACTTTTCTTCTCCTGGGGCGTTCTCTCCAACATCAGAACTGATTCTTAAAAACTGCTTCTCAAATCTGCTGCTCAAATCTGCTCCCTCTGTCTTTTGCCTTGCCTATTATACTTGAGAACACACCCACTGAGGGGTGGGTCTCAACGCCCTACTGACGTGACCCAGTTAATGCCCTAATCATAACCTGATCATGCTCAGATGAACAGATCAGTTTACAAGCATGATTCAATATCAATTTTTGGAATTCATAATTACACCAAACGGCTACAGTATGTAAATAAAATAATTATATTTATATTCTTATACAAACCTACACACATATTTTCCAGAGTGTCCTCAGACATATTGGCAGAAGGCATGGGATGGAAGCATTCTATTCTGATTGGAAAAAGTTATGTCCTACTGAACTTTTTCCAGTTTAAATTGCCTTTCATAATGAGATAGTCCCACAAAACCATTCCCAGCTATGGAAAGACTCAGAAATAATAAATCACAGAACACTCCTTCTGGGGAAAAATAAATATCTGAAGTTTTCCCCCAGGTAGTTCTAGTGACAGCCAGGGTGTGCTGAGAACTACGGTGACTAAATTAACCTTCCCATTTTGCCCAGAATGGAGGGTATTCCCAGGAGGTGGAGCTCTCAGGTGTAAAACTAGGACAGTCCTGGGAAAACCAAGACAAGTTGGTCATCCTTGATGCAACCAAAGAAGGAATTTGGAGGTCATGTGTAAAGTACTGATGGGCTAGTTGATGGTACTATCAATAGATACGCACACAACTCCTGGTGAGAGTACCAAGGCCAGAGAGTGAGTGGGCAGTTACATAATGCAGGGCTTTGTACGGTATGGAGAGAATATTGATGTTTGCTTCAAGTGTGACTGGCCTCCAGCGGGAGATTTGGAAGGGGGAGTGATTCATGTGCTTCCATATGGTTTAAAGAATTTTTCCAGCTGTCATGGAGAGAATAGAGATGCCTACTTCTTCCTAGACAACAGATTGGAAGGAAATGCACCAAAACATTTCTACGGCTATTTTTGAGTGGTGAGAGTGATTTTTTTTAATATTACTTTTTTCAATTCAAAATTTTCTTTACTGATCATGCATTATTATTTTAAAGCAAATGACTATTTTTATTTAAAATATATACCTTGTGAGATGATCAAAAGGAAGAAGGAAAAGGAGGATGAAACAACTCATGTTCCTATTTAATTAAATGTAGTTCTATTATGATGTGATTTTTTTTGGTCAAAGTTTATAATTCATTTAACCAACTGGAGAAAATTAAAAGCCATGCTCACTTATACACATTATTTTCCTGAGAGGCCTCATTCCAGACTTTGTTTTGAAATTCAGAGTCCATTCACCTGCATTTAATGAGAAAAGACAATTCGGATTTAAGAACAACAGAAAAGCAATTGTCTTATGTCGGCAAAGAAATGGTTACTATACAGTTTTATTTCAAGGGTTTTAAAATATATCAGTAATTCAGAGCTTAAAATTACACTGACCTGGGCAAATAACAGATTTGACTCCTCCATTTTGGACATTTATACATTCTAAAGCTCTTATCAATATAATAAAAATAAGGATAAAACAAATTATTTTCCCCAAATGCAATGGTACAACCCCATTTTCTACTGTTGATGTCTTAGAAGATTATAATAGATTTAATATTTGGAGATATTATCAAATATTTAATTTAGTGAAATCTTTGATATTTCTAATGAAGACACTTTCTAGGGTTTAGTTAAATTTGTGAAGGTTATTACATTGAAAATAACTTCTCAGTAAAAATGAATCATAAGTGTTTTCAATGTTAATGACCACAGAGATTTTTCTTATCCTTACTCATGGATAATGATAGTGTCAGTGTATCATTTGAAACTATGAAAGCAAATGGCTGTGTAATAACTTGTTTTTCTGCACTCCCATGTCATTATAAATTAGTGAAGTCCATCTCAAATTGTCAGCATCCTATACCATTGATCTCTAAGCAAGTTTCTGAAAGTGGGAAGTTAGAGGGGTACACGGTTAATGTTGGCAGCTACAAATAGACTGCCTACAGGTCTGTTTTTGTTAGGAAAATTTTCAATTAGTGAAAGCCATGGGCATCAGCTTTCAAAAAGAGGAAGAAGAACTTCCTTATGAATCTTTGATCTTTTCTGCTGCATCATGTTTTTCATGAAAGAGTTACAGGGCACTTGCTTAGCTTCTGTAAAATAATTCTGTTTTCAATCCAGCAGGATTAAAGACTTAGACCTTTATTCAAATAATGGTGCAAAGAAAAATGTTAAACTTGTGTCGTGTTTATAAGAGATTCAGCTAGATTGAATTAGCTAAGGAGTAAGAAAATAAATTAAAGAACTTATTTCATTCTGCTTTATTAGAATTAAGAGTGTCAACATTTCACAGATTGGCTTTGAGTGATCATTCCTTGGTGATCTTTTTCTGTCATGCCATCTCTTTTTGAAACTATTGGTGCTTCCAGAGGTTTTCTTAATTTATGGAAGCTCATTTCAAAATGTTTTCAACATCCTCTCTTCCTGAGGGGGTCTAATTTTGTGAAGGCAGAGAAGGGTAACCCTGGGGCTCCACTGTTTCCATCAATCAAGCATTTCCATAGACTTCTGTTTTATTTCTTACTCCCTCTATTTTAGTTTTCTGGCAGCTAAAACAAATACCACACAATGGTATTGGATTAACAACAGGAATTAATGGCTCACAGTTTCAGAAGCTAGAAGACTTGCTTTCTCCCAGGGTCGGTATCTTGTGACTAGCCTGCAGTCTTTGGGTTCCTTGGCCTTCCCATTACATGGGTATGCACATGGCAGTGTCTTCTCTTTTCTCTTCCAGGTTCTGTTGACTTCCAGGCTCTAGCTGTTCCTCATGGCTACTTTTTCCATGTCCAATTTCCTTTGCTTATAAGGACTTCAGCCATACTAGATTAAGACCCACCCTCATTCAGTTTGGACTCACTTTAGCTAATCGCATCTTCAAATGTTTTATTTACAAATGTGTTCACACCCACAGGACCAGGTGTCCTGAACAAGCTTTTTGTGGGAGACATGATTCATTCTTAACAGTCCCCCAATTAAGAAAACAAATTTGGTTCATGTCATGGACAGGATGTACACATTTAGAAGGTACAACTCCACACATAGAAATAGATGTTAGGGAATTTCATGACAGGAAATTAATCTGGGGTGAAATTTAGCCCT
Organism: Chaetophractus vellerosus; assembly: GCA_004027955.1. Lineage (NCBI taxonomy): Eukaryota > Metazoa > Chordata > Mammalia > Cingulata > Chlamyphoridae > Chaetophractus > Chaetophractus vellerosus. Next base: position 5,964 of record PVKH010027638.1, on the reverse strand, counting down.
GCCAAGGTGTCAGTGAAACATGGGCATAGCTTGGGAATGGGAGTACAGCAGATTTCTTGGAGCACTGTGATCGGATTGTAATTTTCTAGCATAGAGCATTGCACACAGCAGGCACTGCCAAAGGATCATTGAATTGGATTGTGTCAGGGGGTTTGGCCATCTCTCTAATAGAAATAAATAAATATCTCCTTATTACAAGTAAAAGACAGCCTTTACATTACAAGATTTAATAATAAATTCCATCCTCCCTGATACCCAGAAAATAGATTTGTTCCTTGGTCCTAGACCTTCGTGGAGAGGAGGGTAAGGTAGGGTAGTTCTGCAGCACTCATGACATTTAAGGCGGGGGGGGGGGGCGGTTTCTAGATGAGTAAGGAATGAATCCTTATTCAACTTTGATAACTAAAGTTCGTTGTAATTTCTTATTGCGAATGTGAGAAAATTTATAAATGTAGATAGTTAAATTTATTAATGATTAGGAAATCTATTGTTAACATATTTATAGGAAATAGGTAAGAAAGCAAAGAAAACTTCAAGATTTGTGTGATTATTTAACAGTAATAATTATAGTGGTTTAGGTTAACTGCTACAATTTATGCTAAATCTTGTAGAATAAGAATAATTATGCATTACTTTTAAATTGCAGATTAACTTTGTTGTTTTATTTAATTTTAATAGTAAACCCTTTGTAGGATCAATATTCTTGCTCTGTCATTCATGTAATATGATCTATTCATACATTGTAAACAATTATTGAAATGTTAGTACAGAACATTTCTTTGGGAAAGCAAACAGGGATAGGAAAGTCTATATGGAGTTTAGGGAAAAAATAAATTATGATTTTATGCTCTGCCATTTCCACTCTCTGTTTTCACCTGTTCAGAAAAAAACATCCTGTTGTTGTGAAACACATAAAAGAGATTGAAAAGAAAGTTCTCTGGAAATTAAAAGTCAGTGACAAATTACATTCCCAAGGAGGAGGTTTAGGCCTAGCCAACATTTCTCAATGTGCATTCTTCAGAAGACAAGACTCTGATAAAATGCTGTTAAGAATCCCACAGAAAATCTTCTGTGGCCAAATAAGTGAGGGAAATTTTACTTTTTAACTATACTAAGCAGAATGTCAGAGTTAGGATATTACATGCAGCATTTCCAAAACTTACTTAAATGTTGCAACTTTTTCTGTTGCGTAGCCCTGGCGGGTATTCTGTGGAATAAAAATATAAAATATAAGATCCAAATCTTTTCTTTTTTCTTAACATCCTTAATATCACCTGAACATCAATCTTATATCTGGATTGTTGTTATCTAATTCTTTTAGTCTACCTTACTAACTCTTCTGAACTTTTGATTCCAGTTAATATTTCATGGAATTAAAAAAAAAAGGATTAAACACTCTAGCTGCTGCATAGACCCCTAATGCTTGTCTTTATTGTTTTCCCAGTCTAGATCCTGTCTTGCCACAATGAGCATTTCCTCATACATAACAAATCATTTCAGTTTAAAAACTTTTATATCGTTCATTTACGTTTAAGTAAAACATTTTGTAAGGACCTGTTCCTAAGAGCATAGGTTTGTTTCCAAAAGTGTTTGAGCGTTTAACATATGGAAGGCTTTTACCTGGCAGCATTACAAAAATAAGGGATATGACATTTTTTTTAATACATAGAACTGACTAAATGCTCAGTCTTTCTAGTTCTATAATTTTGTGAATTGATCAAATGTTACAGTCTTTACAATATACGTTTTCTAACTTAATTGTCTAGTTATTCATCTCAAGCATAAAAATACTCAATCCTCATTCTTTTTATTTTATTTTAGGAACTAGCCTCTAGACCTTATATTTACTCTCTTCACCTTTAAAATCTGTGACTGCATGTGAAGCCACAAAAATAATTATGTTGTTGATAAAATATAAAAATGTGTCTATAACAAACTGCACAATTTTTCCTGAAACTCTTGCATTTTGAAAGCATTTTTGACAGGGTTCCACATCAGTGGTTAATGGCAGAGTGTTAGGTGTGGGAGTCTTGGAAAAGTAGAAAATTGGCTCTAAAAATTAGAGACCGAAAGCAAGAAACCAAGAAAAGCAGAGTCATAGATGGATGATACAACATTGGCAGCAGTGAATATGTGCAGACTGACAGCCAGAAGTAGATAGATTTAGATTATATTAAGTCTAATAGATGAAAAAGAAAATAGTCAAGGCAGATAAATTACAGTCTATGACAATAGCTGCCTGTTGGCATTCCAATCACTGAGCATGCCCTTGTTTTCTGGGTATACCAGTAATTGACAAAATCAACTACATGCCAACACTTGGTGGGCTATGTCTCTAGCCAGTAGCAATGTTTCTTTGTTAAACCATGAAATGCACTTGGCCTTCTTCAGTTTCCAAGAAAAGAAGAAAGAACGGAAACTTTATTGGCATGAAGTGGATCATTTAGAAAACACAAATTATTATTTGGTCATTTTTTTTTCCTATTCACGTAGAGGTCTTGGTAAGGGGGAAATTACTAAAGAGCCATTTTTTTTTTCGTTCCAAAATTAGTTTGTATGCTCCTTACAGAAGCATATTCCCAAGAGTATAGCACACAACATGTTTCTTGTGAAATCTTGTGATGTCATAGGAGGCTTTTTCAGCTTGGGTAAAGACCATTGTACAAATAATTTGCTTTTTTATGTAATGTATGAATGCAGAGTTCTAAATTACTGGGAACAAAATATGCCTCTACTAAGACTCAGCTCAAATACAGATTTACCAAATATTCTAAAACATTAGCAAAGACCAACTGCATTTAGAATATATACATTTAAAACAACTTACCCAAATAAATGGAAATCCCTTGTTTTTGAAGTTATTCTCAACTCTTTGCTAAATATCCATGATTGCCATTGCTTTGAGTACATGTAATATGTTGGGTAGTCCATGAAAATGACATCCAGGACACTTGCTATGCAGGAATTTTTTTAAGTTAGTGAATATCTCCTCTGAAAAAAATCTTCTACTGCATTTCACATCAGCCCTTACCAAATGTTTGGGTTTTAAGCAGGTTTTAAGAGTATAGGTTTTAAAAAATTAAACAATACAGAAACATGTTCATGAAGATTAGAACTATTCTTCAGCCTTAGAATTGTACTTATTTCCATTCATGTTTGATGTATCATGTCTATGCCATTAAAGTATTTTTCTATAATTTCAGATAGTTAGATAATAACTAGAATAAAATCAATTTTAAAGCACTTATTTTTGTCTCTACCTTTAAAATAAAAAATCAATTTTAAAGCACCTATTTTTGTCTCTACCTTTAAAATTTTTCTATAATTTCAGATAGTTAGATAATAACTAGAATAAAATCAATTTTAAAGCACCTATTTTTGTCTCTACCTTTAAAAATATCTGCATATGGATCAAATTAGTTAGGTGTAATGGGACTGGTGAATATGGCATCCAAGGAGACATTTCCTCTGTGGTAGCTTAAATTATGTCCCCAACTAAAGGCATGTTCTTAACTTTGCTCCCCGTACCCCATACTTGAAAAGGTTATTTTTTGAGGTATAGAAAACTGAATCACGGTGGGCTGTAATCCACATTCCTGGAGGCCGCGGGTAGGAGCCAGAAGCCATAGGTCTGCAGAAACTGGAAGAGCAGACCCAGGAAGAGACGTGGCCATGTGGGCCATGTGTCAGGAGACAGCTTCAAACCAAGGAACCCAAGCATTGCTACAAGGCAGCACCAGAACACTACAGATTTCAGAGGAAGAAATAACTTTGCTGATGCCTTGATTTTGGACTTCTAGGCTTCGACAAAGTGAGACAATAAATTCTTGCTTTTGAGCCAACTTGTGTTTGATATTTGTGATAGCAGCCTTGGCAAACTAAGGTATCTGCCAATGTTAAAGCGTTTATTTATTTACTTATCGTAGGTACCAGGGCCAGGGATTGAACCAGAGACCTCATATGTGGGAAGCCGGAGCTCAACCATTGAGCCACATCAGCAACCCTGAGTTGGTTTTTTCTTTCGTTGGCTTGTTATTTGTTTGTTTGCTTTTTAGGAGGCACTGAGAACCAAACTTGGGACCTCCTATGTGGGAAGCAGGCGTTCAACTGCTTGAGCCACATCTGTTGCCCAAAGTATTTATTTTTAAGTATGTTAACTATATTTGTTTCAAGAACCTTTTGATCATAAAGTTCTGCTCATGTTATTTAATGACTTGCCAATAAGCAGAGTCCTGTTTCTTAAACATATTTTTCATGAGTGCCCATTATCAAGATGACAATGCAATAGGTGCGTTTATTTATAATACCTAATTTAAACCTTGATAAATTAACCTGTAAGGTGAGCAGATTCATTTTATAAATATGAAGAGTGAGAAAGTTTCAGTAATTTTTCTAGTCATTTGCAGAATGAAAATTTAGGTCTAGCATAGGCTGATTATAAGGTCCATGTTCTTTACTTTATATCATCCTGTTTTACACATTCATGTAAAATATTAACAAAGAAATATGCCTACTGAGGTACCATAGTATAAGAGTAGTGGTTAGTTTATGGGTACTAGACTTTTTACTACATGTTTCATAGGTTCACTCTCCTCTTCTTTTCCTCTATTCTGCCCAGGATAGAAAGTTATCTCTCTTTTAAAAATTCTGAGATTTATATTGCTATGATTGTTGATTAGTTTGGATTTTACAATGTTAATTGAAAATAAATAAATGCTGTAAAAAACTACAGAAACTAATTATAATTATTCCGTGCATATTTATGAATAATCTACAATATCAGAGAGTTAGCTAATGATACTAACTTCCAAAACATTAAAACAAAGATATGGCAATTTTTAAAATGAAAACAACAAAAAAACACATTATCTCTGTTTTGACCCAGAATTCTAAAATGTTATGGTCTATATTCTGCTCATATTATACTCTGTAAAGGATCTTTTTTTTGGGTTACATATCCCCCCCTTTCTGCTTGCTCTTGCTGTGTTCATTTCTCTGCGTTCTTCTGTGTCAGCTCTGTTTCCCCCTGCTGCGGTGACGCGCCAAGTCAGGTCACCGTGCAGGCGGCTCTGCTCCGTTTGCAGGCAGGTCTGCTTCCGTTCACAGGTGGCTCCGCTTCTGTTCATGGGCGGATCTGCTCCATTCGCGGGTGACTTGCCCTGTGACTTGCCCTGTGACTTGCCCTGCCCATGGTGGCTTTGCCCTGCCCACGGTGGCATTTTTTGCCTTGCCCATGGCAGCTCTGCCCCACCCATGGCGGCTCGCCCTTCTCAAGGGGGTCTGCCCTCTTTGGAGAGGTCCCCGGGAACCAAACCTGGGGCCTCCCATGTGGTGAACCGGCGCCCTATCCACTGGGCTACAGCCGGCCCCCTCTGTAAAGGATCTTGATCTTGTCTATACTATCATACTAATTTTCTTGAATTGAGATTGTCAGTGTCAACTGGAAAGAATTATTTGTTTTTTGAATTGTGATTGCCCCAAAGTCTTCATTTACTTATGTGATTGCCCAAAGTTCTTCATGTACTTATGTTCTAAAGTTGATAGTTTGTTTCCCTAATACACTGTGAAAAAAATCCCTCTTGTTGTGGTTTGAAGCTGTGTGCAACCCAGAAAAACATGTTCTTAAATCTAATCCATTCCTGTGGGAGTTTAAACCCAGTGTAAGTAGGATCTTTCAAAGAGGCACTTTAGTTAAGATATGACCGACCTCATTCAGGATGAGACTTAACCTTATTACTGGAGTTCTTTATATGTGAAGTGGAGAGAAAGAGAGAGACAGAGAGAGAGAAAGAGAGACAGAGAGAGCGCCACAGAAGCAAGAAACTGAAAGCAACAAAACCTAGAAGAGAAGGGAGAATCTAGCAGATACCACCATGTGCCTTGCCATGTGGCACCGGAGCCGAGGATCCTGGCAGCCAGTCTTCAGGAAGAAAGCATCACCTTGATGATGCCTTGATTTGGACA
>PVKH010027637.1:0-12980 GCA_004027955.1 Chaetophractus vellerosus | reverse complement strand
CCTCCATGTTTTTGCGGGCTGCCCGGCTTCTGCGCTTCACAGGCGGCAGCTCCGTTTTTCATGGGTGACTTTGCCATGCCCGTGGGGGCTCCGCCCTGCCCATGGCTGCTTTTTGCCTTGCCCACGGCGGCTTTGCCCCGCCCACGGTGGCTTGCCTTTCTCAAGGCTGTCTGCCCGCTCGGAGAGGTCCCCGGGAACCGGTGCTGTTATCCACTGAGCTATTTAGCTGGGCCCTCTAAGTATCTTTAAAAATAATAATAAAAATATATATTTAAAAAAAAAACAGAAACAAACAAACAAACAAAAACCAAGAAGTGGAATCAAGGCCTTATTGTAGCTCCTAGAAACCTATACCCCTTAGTCCCTCAGTTGCAGGCAAGCAAGAAAATATCTCAAACTGAAACTGCCTTTGTACCTGGACACCAACAACATTCATACTTGTTTAAATTAGAGTAGCCATTATTAAGTCCTTCATCACTTTCTTCATGTTACAGAGCTGTGGAAGCAAATTAAATATTAACCCATTTGATTCATACACACATTATTTAAAATAATTGTTCTATCTTTTAAATTTTTACTCATTCATTTGCTCCCATTTTTGTTTTCTGTGATGTCCAAATACAATATGAAAAAAAAAACCCTCTAGATTTTCTAATTCCTAGTCCTTGGATCCCAGCATCTAATTATGTTACTAAAGGAAAAGGTAACTTAATATTTTGTTTAAAGTTCAAAAACAAGTAGTTCTGAATGAACAAAATTTTTTAACATATTTGGAATTTAGCATTTTCAATCCACACACCTAAAAAGTAAATTGTGTTCTCCCTGACCTACAACTTCAATATTACTTTCTATTGCCTCTGAACTTTAGAATTCAGGAGTGAGGATTCTGGAACCCATGCTTAGCAGATGATTGACTTTGGATGAGTTAGGTAACCTCTATGTGACATTTTTTTCATTTGTAAATGTGGATGATAATAGTAGTTCTCTTAAAATATTATAGTAGGATTTAAATAATGTACATGTAAAGTGCTTAGAATGAATGCTGCCTAGATATAGTAAGCACTGACTAAATGTAAGTCATTATTATCATTGCACAGTCACATAAACTATACATATAAATAAGACAGAATCACATTCTACTGACATATCCAGAGAAGGGGAAACAGGGAGAAGGAAGGGAAAATGTTCCAGATTCCAGCACCAAGTAATAAGCCACCTCAAAACTTAGTGGCTTAGAACAGCTATTTTCACAGATTCTGTGGGTCAGAACTTCACACAGAGAACAGCTCCATGATGGTAGGGGCCTCAGCAGGGATGATTTGAAGGCAGGGGAGTGGGGGTAACTCACAGCCAATGGCTAGGATCATCTTGAGGGATCTCAAACACATGCCTGGCTGTCGTCGCTGCTGGTAGTCAGCTGGGACCTCAGCTGGCCTGTCAGCCAGACACGTACATGCATATTCTCCACGTAGTCCCTCAATGCAGGCTGGCAATGTGGTGAGTAGTTTGGGTGTCCTCACAGCATGGTGCCTAGGTTCCAAAAGCAACTACCCCAAGAGAACTGGGCAGAAATTGTGTTGCATTTTATAACCTGGCCTTGGAAATCCCATAGTGTCACTCCTGCTGTAATCACAAGCCCACCACATGCCTTTCAAGGGGAAGAGTGTCAAAGTCACAATGAAAGAAGAGAAAGAAGATGTGAAATGGGAAATATTGATATCGTTGCAAACCTTTTGGTAGATATAATCTGTTAGAGAGAGAGAAGAGACAAAATGGCAGAAAATTTTAAAACAACCTGAAAGGTGAATACCTCTTATGGCATACCGGTACAGCAAAACAATTTGGAGGTGTGCTTAAGGTTAGTGTCAAATCACCACTGCCTAAATTTGAAAAATCATTCACAACTGTCAAAAGCATATTAAGCTTATGTACTCTGAAAGACAGCCATCAGAATGAGAGAAAATAATTGAAAATCATATATTTGATAGTGGTTTAATACCCAGGATATATGAAGAATACTTATAACTCAACAACAAACTACCCAGTTTTAAAAATGGACAAAGAGCTTGAATAGATATTTGTCCAGAGAATTTATACAAATGGCTAATAAACACATGAAAAGATGCTAGCATCATTAGTCAGTGACGCAAATCAAAACCACGAGACAAAACTTCATAAAACACACCAGGATGGCTACTATATTAAAAATGGAAAATAAGTATTGGCAAGGATGTGGAGAAACTGGGACCCTCATGTGTTGCTCATGGGAATGTTAAACAGTGTAGCCAGTGTGGGAGCAGTATGGAAGTTCTTCAGAAAGCTAAAAGTAGAGCTATCATATGACCCCACAAATTTACTCCTGGGTATATATTCAAAAGAATTGAAAACAGGGACTCAACCAGAGACTTGCAATCCAATGTTCAAAGAAGCATTATTCATAATAGCCAAAAAAAGTGGGAACAATTCAAGGTCTATCAACAGATGAATATATAAAAAAAAAAATCTAGTCTAACCATAGAATGGAATATTCAGTCATAAAAAGAAATGAAATTCTAATACAAGCTACAACATGGATAAATCTTAAAAATTATGGAAAGTAAAATAAGCCGGACACAAAAATGACAAATATGTATGATTCCACTTATATCTCTAAAATGGGCAAATTCATAGAGACATAAAATAGATTAGAGATTACCAGGGGCAGGTTAAGGGGTTAATGCTTAATGGGTAGAGTTTCTGTTTGGGGTGATGAAAAAGTCTTGGCAATGGATGGTAGTGATGGTTGCACATTTTGAATGCAATTAATACTACCAAATTGTACACTAAAAAATGATTAAAATGACAAATTTTATGTTTTATAAATATGTTACCATAATTTTTAAAAAAATGTTTAAAGACAATGACATAAATATCTCCCATCAGCAACAAGCATGGTGGAACTTTGGGCAACATGCTTTGAGAAGGGCCGATCATACAAGATGAAACTTGGCTTTAAATACTTTTCTTAAGAGCATGAACCGAGAGAGAAAAACAAATTATTTTTCCAAAACTTCAAAGAGATACAAAACAGAAATCTTCAGGGAGATTTTTTCGTGAGAAACACAAAGTTTTTAACAAAAATTTCAGATATAGAGAGGTAGTTCCATAAATCAATAAAGACAAAGGGTTAATAGAAATACAAATCTGAAGTTGCCTGTATTACCTAGCTATAAGAATAAATATGGATGTTAAATCAACATTTCTGTAACTAAATATTGTCATAAAAATACACATTGAGAGGAAAATACTTCAAAAGTTCTAACTTGGCAGACATTTTGGGGGGCACTTTTTCTTTTATTCATTTTTAACTTCTTAGGCTCTAGCTTGAATTTCCCTCAGGGACATTAGAATTACATTTTTCTTACTGTCTAGATTAACATGCCTTTCTTGGTTTCTCTCAGATGATAAAGTATTTTATTGAGCTAGTGAAATTTTGCTATTTAGAAAGATTTCTTTCAAGACAGTACAATAAAGGTATTTTATTGTAGCTTGATACTTAAGCCAAAGACATCCTGGGCATATTTGAAGTATGTGTCACAGCAAAAAAACAAATTATAAAATCTTGCAAAAGATAAGATAAAACTATGCTTTCATCTAAGTATCACATAAACTCTCTTATAAATTCAACTATTTACCTAACTTCTTGCTAAAGAAGTTAGGGGAAACAATTTCATTCTGAAATTAAGAAGCAAAAACATCCCTCAATGGTACATGCCCATAGCAGAAAATACAAGCAAATCAAGAGTATGAAACTACACTTTTTATACAAATAACCTAGTTCCAAATATTTACAAGAGTCTCCCCCCCCCCCCCCCCCCCGCCAAAGTCCTTTCTTGAAGTCTCTCCCAGTAAGACTTTACATAACACCATCTTACAACAAAAATGCCAAATTTATCCTTACTGGTTTCAGAAACCAAGCTATTCATTGTACAAATTTGGAAACCTCCACATGAAAGTATTTACACATACAAACACACACACACACACACACAGAAGTGAGCCAACAAAAGGGGGATGTTGTTTTATTTTTTAAGTTTCTTTCAACATTACCTAAAGCAAGTTACCTGTGATTCAAATCCTTCCCTACTCAAAAAGTTTCTATATTTGAGAACTTGATTTTTAATCCTTAGTTTCAAAATTTAGAATAATTTAAGAGAATGATTTTACAATTTAACCATAAGAGAATTATTATTTAGAGAAAAAATTCCAGCTAAAATATTCCTGCAGCTAACAGGGGAATACCTGGAGATTCCTTTCTGCCATTCACCTCTAGGTCCTCTGATCCAGGATGGATAGAAATGAACAAAACCACCAGATACCAATTGCATGTTTCCTTGGCTTCCATAAATGTGCTGGCTGCTTCAACCTACTCCCTGAGGAGGGTAATAACTAATTCCAGACCCTGACACCTCATAAACATTTACCCTCCTTTTAATGACAGTTACTCAAAGGGCCACCCTTTACCATCTTCAACTTTATTTTCAAAAATAGGCAAAATATTCTTTTGGAAATGATCATTAGTCATCTGCACTGTACTTCTGTAGCATGTCCTACAATGTCACCAAAGTAGTTAAATACATATCCATTTGCTTGAGGGAGTAATTTGGAGCCAGTTTTTCAAGCTCTGATTTGGAACTTCCAATGGGATCCAAGGGAAAGATAACCGGTTAGTTAGCACAAGCCTGTCCTCATCTGTTGGGAACAGCTTCATGAGAAGGCTAAGAGTTTTTTAGGATGAACAACATATACTTTCTTAGTTTGACAGGGCTTCTAGGACAAATACCCCACGATGGGTTGGCATAAACAGCAGGAATTACTGTCTTATGGTTTTGGAGGCTAGAAGTCCAATATCAAGATATTGACAGGTCTTGCTTTTGCCTGGATTCTGTAGACATTCAGAAGTCCTCCATCACTTAGAACTCTTCTTTTTCTCTGCTCCTATGGTTTCTGGCTTTTTCTAACTCACTACCTCTAAATTCCTTGTGTCTTAGGAGGATTCCAGTCATATGGATTAAGGTCCACCCTGATTCCAATTAGTCTCATTAAATAGACTTTTTGAAGATCCTATTTACAAATGGGTTCTCATCCACAAGATGGCTGGTAGGACTTAAACCTGTCTTTTATGTGGAACATGATTCAATCCCCAACATACACTTAAGGAATAAGAAAACTTGGGGGATTAGAAACTCTCTCAGGCCTTCCAATATCTTCCCTACAAGTAGTTTTTGTGTTGTTACTTTCAGAGCTCTTAGAATTTTATAGACTTTATCAACTCCATCAGTCAACAACCATGTAGACTGTTAGATTGGATCTGGAACTCCCCCCGAATCCTCAATCATATTCTAGGAAACAATATAAAATAGATGAATTAAAAAGAAACATAGTATTATTTTTCAAGTTTACACAGTAACTGGGTCTAGCTATTAAGAATATACTAGGAAACAGATGCAGCTGAACCACTTGGTTGTCTGCCTACCACACGGGAGGTCCCAGGTTTGGGTTCTGGTGTCTCCTAAAAGAGTACAAGCAGACACCACCTCCCACCGTAACAAGCAGAAGCCACAAGCCAGCAGATGCCGCAGCCCATAGCCCACGGGGAGCAGATGTAACTCAGGCCATTGGACACTCACCTCTCATGTGAGAGGTCCTGGGTTCGGTTCCCAGTGTCTCCAGAAGAAGGTGAGCAAACAATGAGCAGACAGACAAGCAAACCATCTGGGAGAAGGGGGAGATAAAGAAAAATAAAGTAAATAAAATAAACTTAAAAAAAAAAAAGAATATACTGCTATGACACCAATACTGCCTCCCTCCAGCTGCCATCATGATTATCTACCAGGATCTCATCAGCCCTGATGAGATGTTCTCCAACATTTAAGAGATCCAGGAGATCGAGGCCAGGCTGTGCCTGGAGGTAGAGGGAAAGATGATCAGTAGGACAGAAGTTAGCAATAATGACCTGCTCATTGGTAGAAATTCCTCCAAGGGTAAAGGTAAACAGAGCAGAGTCATCACTGGTTTTGATATTGTCATGAACCATCATTTGCAGGAAACCAGCTTCACAAAAGAAGTCCACAAGAAGTACAACAAAGATTACATGAAATCAATCAAAGGCAAACCTGAAGAACAGAGACCAGAAGGAGTAAAAATATTTTATGACAGGGGCTACAGAATAAATCAAGCACATCCTTGCTAATTTCAACAACTCTTAGTTCTTCATTGGTGAAATAATGTATCCAGATGGTTTGGTTGCTCTCCTGGATTACCATGAGGATGGTGTGACCCTCATATATGATTTTCTTTAAGGATATTTTAAAAATGGACAAATGTTAACAAATTTGGCAATTGCTTCGGATCTATTATAATTGGCTGCTGCTTTTCATCCATACCACACCAGGACTTAGACAGATGGACTGATGCCATCCTGAACTCATCATTTATTTTGATCTTGATTTATTTGGAGCAGAGGCATTGTTTTTAAGAAAAACATGTCATGTAAGTTGTCTAAAAATAAAAATGCATTTAAACTAAAAAAAAGAATATACTGTTATTAAAGGTGTTTTTCACATACAAAATAAATTTCATAAGAATTTATCTCAGCCTACTTATATCAGATTTCATGTTAAATTATTTAGTGCCTTAAGTGGGTATATGTTCTCTGTTGAAATCTTATTTACACCATATTTTGGCTTAGATGCACTTTTTCAAAGGCATAGGTAAAGGTTGTTAAACTAGCAAAAAAAAATCAAAATTAATGAAAATTGACAGTATGATTTTGTAGCCACACAAAAGGCACCATTCTAAGGTGGTACTTACTATTTATCCAGTTGTATTATTAAAAGTGTTCAGCCCAAAGTTAACTTTCTTTGCCTCTGTTGTACCTAGAAACTTGACCTCATCAGAGCAAAGGTTGGGCCAGAGAGAGGATGGTTTAGTGTGCCCTTTCCTTGAAAGTCATGCAGCTATCCTGGGACTTTCCAGCAGAACTAAAGTAAATTTGGGGCAAATGCCATTGGGTCTTAGCATCAAGACAAACCACCACCCTCTCAAAAGGGAAAACCTGAAGTGCCTTTCTAAGTGTCTCCAGCTGACAGGTGGGAATTAACAGCATAATCTGATTCATGGCTTGAATAAAGGGCCATTACAGGAATCCTTCTGCTCAGTCTGGCTCGCAGCATCTCTGCTGTCAGGTTTCCTTCAGCTTCTTTCAGCACCACTTGGCAGTGTATAGTGTGGCCAAACCCCCAGGTATTAGAGTAGTACTGGATTCAAATCCCAGTTCATCCATTTTTTAAAACTATGTTGGTTTAGACAAGTTATCTGATTTGTCTCAAAGTTTGTTTCCTTATGTAAAATATGGTAATAATCACACGTACTTGAAAGGTTACTATAAGAAAGAAGGATAATGTAGTAAACACCTAACTCAAAGCCCAATCAATGTTTTTAAATAATTATTTATTCAACAATATTTATACAATATTACCATTATGAGCTACAAAGAATCATGTGAACCCAGAATTGGAACTGAATCCCATTCTTACCTTCATATATTTTGAGCTAACTCTTCATTGCAACAATAAATGTAAAAAGACTGAATTTTACACCAGTTATTAGTAGGAGTATTTTCTGCCAACTTGTCCATGTTCAGCACATGACACCACACACCGTCAGTATGTAAGGGCATCTCAGAATATTTATATCATCAAATTTACGCCCATATGCTAATAGCTTGTAACTCGCTCCCCTATCCATCTGCAGGCCTGACCTCTATGCCCCCATTATCTCATATTTTGATATATGAATAAAAGCTCATTCTTCGTAATCAGATAAAAGGGGTTTCATTCCTGACTCCAACATTTACTAGTTGTGAAATCCTGGGCAAAGTACTAACTTCTATGAACTTATTCACTTCATCTACAAAAATGGAATGTTAATAGCTGACTTATTGTGAGGATTAGAAACAAATTGTGTGTTCCAAGCACATAGTTGGCTCTCGATAGGGAGAAATATTTTATAGTTGTGTTATTTCTCTCTAAATTTCTCTCTAAATTCTCCCTAAATTCTAAGCTCTAGGCTTAAGCTGAGCTGTTTCCTTTAGTCCTATTTCAGGTTTTATAAGAATAAAGATCTCATTCTGGACCACTGATTCAGGTGAAGAGGTATTAGGTGTGTTTTTCCCCTTTCCTCCCACTAAGTACAACTAAAAACCCTGAACATTATATATAAAACAAGTTTAAGAAAACAAATGTGGAGAGATGAAGGCAAACTGGATAGAGACTTTCCATCTCTTCTCCTTTCCACCCCTCTGCATCCTAGCCAGGAGTGTTAGAGGAGGCTGAGTAGAGAACTGGAACTGTTAGCCCTGTAACAAGCTTCCCCCCACACCTAGCAGTATCAGCAGAGATCTAGTGGGGAGTCAGAAATCTCACCCCTCCCCAGCAGTAACAATGCATCTTTCCCCACCGAGGATATCAAGAGAAACTGAGTGAGCAATCTGGACTTCCAACACCACCATGTATAAGACAGTTCCCCTCCTTCCTCTCCAGTCTAATATCAGAGGATAACTGCTAAAGCAGATGATTTAAATATGATACAGAACCTAACCTAACATAATATCAAAAATATCCTGGATAAAATTGAAAAAAACTTGAGTGAGGAAAGTCAATCAATAGATGGCAACACTGAGATGACACAGATGACACAGATATTGGAATCATTTGACAAGGATTTTTTAAATAGCCATTTTAAAAATGCTTTAATGAACAATTATGAATGTGCTTGAAACAAATTTAAAAATAGAAACTCTCAGCAAAGAATAGAAGATATAAAAGAACTAAATAGAAATTTGAATAACAGAGAACAATGACTGATAATAAAAAAGAACAGAACTTCAGAGACCTGAGGGACTATAACAAAAAAAGACCGAAAATTAATATCATTGGATTCTTGAAAAGAAAGGAGAAATGGAGGGCTGGAAAAGTGTTCCAAAAAAATGATTAAAATTTTCTTATAATTGGCAAAAGACTTAAACATACAGATTCAAGAAGCTGAGTGAATCCAAATCAGGATAAATCCAGAGAAATCTACACCAAGGCATACTATAACAAACTTCTGAAAACATAAAGACAAAGAAACAAGAAAGTCTTGATATTAAAGAGAACTAACACATTACCTATAGGAGAAGAAATATTTGAATGACAGTGGATTTCACATCAGAAACCATGGACAGAGTTCCAGGAAGATGATGGTGGAGTAGAGATAGGTAAGTCTCATCTCTCTTACAAAAACAGCAGGTGAAAGGCAGAAGCTGCCTGAAGCAGTGGCTTTTGGGACCTGCAGACCAGGAGAGTGCCACACATCTAGGAGGGTGTGGGACAGAGACAAAGAGGCCACAGTGAAAACTTTGAGTTAATTGCCCTCTCAGCAGGGAACAGCACCCATCCCCAAGCCTCCAGGCAAACAGACTCAGTACAAACCGTGGCTGACAGTTGCCATCTGAGAGGGGAGTGGACATTTTCCTCCCTGCGAAGAGAGAGGGTGTGGTGAAGGGAAGAAAGTGTGTGGTATCTGATAGCCGAGTTTGAGCAGCAGGGCCCAGCTTTGAATTGTGGCTCTAACCAGCCAAGAAGCACCCACTAGTGGGGTTTGGAAGACACAGCCTAAGAAAGGTTTGCCAAAGAATGCCATCTGCTGACCAGCTTGGAAAGTGAAAGGGGAAAAAAGGCTTTTGGGCATCTTTCCTGTCTCTATTTGCAGGCCTTCTTGAATCTGGTCTGCACCACATTAGTGGGTCCCTGTCCCTGTTTTGATAACTTAAACATGGGCAATTTTAAAGATCTAGAATAAACCATACTAAAAAAACAGGAAGATATGACCCAAAGGAACAAATTTAAAAATCCAGGTGAGACAGAGGTTTGAAACAACTAATCAATGATGTTCAAACAAATATCCTAAATTAGTTTAAGGAGTTGAAGGGAGCGGGGGGGGGGATGGCTAAAGAGATAAAGGATATTAAGAAGATACTGGGTGAGCACAAAGAAAAATTGAAAATCTTGCAAAGAAAAATAACAGCTCTTATGGGAATGAAAGACAAAATGGATGAGAATAAAAATATATTAGAAGCACATACACCCCCAACTTGAAATGGCAGAAGAATGGATTAGTGAATTAGAAGACATAATATCTGAACTTGAAAAGACAGAAGAACAGAGAAAAGAATGGAAAAAAAATTGAAAAGGGTTTCATGAAATTGAATGACAGCACAAAATGCACAAACATATGCATCATGGGTGTCTCAGGAGAAGATAATGGAAAAGGGGCAGAAAGAATATTTGAGGAAATAATGGCTGAATATTTCCCATCTCTTATGAAAGATATAAATATTCATAGCCAAAATGGGCAGCATACTCCAAACAGAATGAATATGAACAGACTCATTCCAAGACACAAACCACTCAGAATGTCAAATGCCAAAGAAAAAGAGAATTGTGAAAGCACAAGAAAAAAGTAATCTATCACATACAATGGATATCCAATAAGACTTAGTGTGGATTTTCCCTCAGAAACCATGGAGACAAGGAGGCAGTTTATGATATATTTTAGATCCTGAAAGAAAAAAAAACTGCCTTTAAAATGAGCAAGACTGTCCTTTAAAAATGAGAGTGAGTTTAAAGTTTTCACAGATAAACAGAAACTGAGAGAGTTCGTTATCAAGAGATGGGCCTTACAAGAAATATTAAAGGGAGTGATGCAGCCTGAAAGGAAAAGACAGGGGAGAAAGATTTATAGGTAGTATAGAAATGAAGATTATTAGTAAGGGTAACTAGAAGGGTAAGAAGACAGACAATAGAAAGACATGACATGTGAAAGCCAAATGATAAAATGGCCAAAGTAAGTAATGCCTTTACAGTAATAACATTCAACTCCACAATTCAACGTTGAACTCCACAATCCACAGACACAGTCTGGCAGAATGGATTAAAAAAATATGAACCATCTACATGCTGTCTACAGGTGACTCACATTAGATGCAAGGACACAATCAGGCTGAAAGTAAAAGTTGGAAAAATATATTCCATGCAAACGTAATTAAAAAAGAGCTGGAATAGCTACACTAATACCAGACAAAATAGATTTAAATGCCAAACTATTACAAGAGATGTCTTAGTTTGCCACAGGGCTGCTGATGCAAAGTACCAGAAATAGGTTGGCTTTTATAATGAGAATTTTATTTGGGGTAAAAGCTTACAGCTCCAGGGTGGCAAGATGTCCAAAATCAAGGAATTATCAGAGATGCTTTCTCATCAAAGTCAGCTACTGGTAATTCTAGCATCCTTCCATGTGTTGATCAGGCATATGGCAGGGCTTGTCTCCTCAGCCATGCACTGCTCCATGGACCCAGCTCCTTGGGGTCCTCCTTCCATGCCTCTGTGCTCTACTGGTTCCAGACTCTGGGACCTCTCACAGCCTCTCAGGGCTTCTCTACCTTTCTGCAAGTGGTAGGCAAACATGGAGTCCTTTCTCTTTCCACTTTCTCCTTCCTCTCACATGGCAGGATGAAAAATGGCAGCTTCCTTCCTCTGTGTGTATCTCTGTGTCTCCATTTATATCAGACCTAGGAAGAGGGCAGAATCCCAAGCTGGCTCATACCCCACTGATGTAGTCCAATCAAAAGCCCTAAGTTGATCTTATCAAGTAATCTAATCAAAGACCCTTTAATTGCATTTAATGCAAAGGGCACCACACCCATAGGAATAGAGTTGTTTAAGAACATAATCTTTCATGCATGAATGATATACTTCAGTAAATTGTTTTTTAAAAAATAACAATCCTTTTCTTTTAAGGATTCATAAAAGAACTTCAAACTGTCACAAGAAACAAAGAAGGATATTATATCCTAATTAAAAGGACAATTTTCCAGTAAGAAATAACAATCATAAATATTTATACACCTAGCCAGGGTACTCCAAAATATTAGGTAAACACTGGCAAAACTGAAGAGAGAAATAGATGTCTCTGCAAAAATAGCTGGAGACTTCAATACACCACTCACTTCATTGGATAGAACATCTAGACAGAGGATCAATAAAGAAACAGACAGCTTGAATAATATGATAAATAAACTAGACCTAATAGACATATACAGAACATTGCACCCCCAAACAGCAGGATATACATTCTGCTCAAGTGCTCATGGATCTCCCTCCAGGATAGACCATATATTGAGTCACAAGATAGATCTCAATAAATTTAAAAAGATAGAAATTATACAAAGCACTTTCTCTGATCACAATGGAATGAACCTGGAAATCAATAACAGGCAGAGAAGGAGAAAATTCACAAATATATAGAGATTAAATAATACACTCAATCAGTGGGTCAAAGAAAAATTTTCAAGAGAAATAAGTAAAAATCTTGAGATAAACTAAAATGAGAACAAAACTTATCAAAACCTATAAGATTCAGTGAATGCAGTGCTGAGAAAGAAATTTATAGCCATAAAAGCGTTCATTAAAGAAAAATAAAAGAAAGCGCTAAAATCAAAGACCTAGCTGCACATCTGGAGGAAATAGAAAAAGAACAGCAAATCAATGCCAAAGCAAGCAGAAGGAAAGAAATAAAGATTAGAGCAGAAACTATAGAAAGTGAGAACAAAAAAAAACAATAGAGAGAATCAACAAAACCAAAAGGGGCTGGCTCGATAGCCCAGTGGATAGGGCGCCAGCACACCACATGGGAGGCCCCAGGTTCGATTCCCGGGGACCTCTCCTAGCGGGCAGACCGCCTTGAGAATGGCAAGCCACCATGGGCGGGCCGGAGCCGCCGTGGGCAGGGCAAGAAGCTGCCACGGACAGGGCAAGAGCCGCCACGGGCAGGGCAGGTCACCCGCGGATGGAGCGCAGCCAGCCACCCGCGAACTGAAAGCCGGCCGTGAACAGACGCAG
>PVKH010027636.1:0-12979 GCA_004027955.1 Chaetophractus vellerosus | reverse complement strand
TGGGGGAAGGGGGTAAAAATGGATAAAAGTAAATAAATAAATAAATAAATCCTTTTAAAAATGTATAGGGGAGGAAGATATGGACTGTAGTTAGTAGTAATACTTTGATGATGCTCTTTCATGATTTGTTAGCAAATGTTTCACATCAATGTAGGATGTTTGTGGGGGAGTGTGTGGGAGCCCTGTATGATGTTATGCATGTTTGTTTTCTAAGCACACAATGTTTACTGAACACTTACAGTTTATGTATGTTCATGTATGAATGATATACTTCAATAAACTGTTTTTTAAAAAAAGTGTGGAACATTCTGAAAAGCCAGTACAGATTAGCAACAAGTAGTATCAAATG
Source organism: Chaetophractus vellerosus (assembly GCA_004027955.1). Taxonomy (NCBI): domain Eukaryota; kingdom Metazoa; phylum Chordata; class Mammalia; order Cingulata; family Chlamyphoridae; genus Chaetophractus; species Chaetophractus vellerosus. The sequence continues at coordinate 12,630 of PVKH010027636.1, read as the reverse complement.
TTAAAATAAAAAGGATGGCATAAAAGGCCACAGAAAAATTAGACTTTGGGAGAAACTCCATGTGTAAACAAAGGTGCAGGCAAACAGCTCCTTCAAGTCAGTCTTCAGAAGCTAACATAAAGTTACCATTGAGTTTATCCTAAATGCCAAAATCATCTAAAAACAGACTGCAGTATCTAAGTTCAATTGTGCCGGGTTTGTTCATTCCTATTAAATCAATAAGTAATTAAAACTGAGTATCAGGCCTGTTGGTATTTCCTTCCCCTCCTCTCCACAATCTTAAACCCAATTTTGACAGTATACTTAGTATATGTATTTTTCATACTTACAGACGATTTAAAATGACATGGTTTCCCTTAATTAAAAGTTTTATTTTATTTTTTTTAATTTAACAACAGACCACTATAAGAAACTTTGGCACTCAAAGTGGTTATTGTTATTTGGTAACTCTGGAAAATATCTTTTCCCATAAAAGACTTGCAAACTCCTTCCACTTAGTAACTTGGTGGCTTCCAGCATGTATTGTAAGGGGGTAGGTGTAAGGGGGCTGGGATGTGGTAAGGATATGAAGCCCCTCTAGCTCTTAACCCATCAATAAAAATCTCAAGAGGGGTGACAAGCTGACACCTGGACTCTATGCTGTATATGACAAAGGGAAAGATGTTTCAATATTTATTTGTTGAGTCCACTCCCCTCTCTTATCTCTACTTTCCTACTGAGGAAATTGAAACCCAGAGATATTAACTGATTTGTCCAAGCTCTTATAACCATCTACTCAAGAGTGCTGGGTTTGGAACTCAGGAGTCCTAAATTCGTTTTGGGGCCTCCTGTTACCACTTTAAAATATTTCCAACTATGTTAGACATATTTGGCCTGCTGTACTCACAGGCTTGCTCTACCAATGTTCTGACACTATAAGGAAGGATCATCTACAAATGGAAGGCCTTTCCATGATTCCCACAAGCATAAGACTCTGGGGAGTGAATTCTCTAATACTGAGTTGCCCATGTGATACAACAGAAGGATTTCTCATACTGATGACCGTTATCAAGGATCTCATCTAGTATGCATCCTGGAGTGGCATAAAAGAAACCCCTATGCTGGAGTGCTCCCCACACTTATCCTAGGTGTGAATCCTCAGATGCCGAGTAAGATTGGTGTTCCGGCTAAAAGTTTTCCCACATTCACTGCATTTATACGGTTTCTCTCCAGTATGAATTCTCTGATGGACTGTAAGTGAAGAGTTCTTAATGAAGGACTTCCCACACTCATTGCATTTATAGGGCTTCTCTCCAGTATGAATTCTCTGGTGCTCAATGAGGTATGCACTCTGGCTGAAGGATTTCCCACATTCATTGCATTTGTAGGGCTTTTCTCCAGTATGGACTATCTGATGTACAACAAGAGACGAGCGTCCTGTGAAGTGCTTCTTGCAAATGTAACACTCATAGGGCTTCTCCCCAGTATGAATCCTCTGATGTTGAGTGAGGGATGAGTTCTTACTGAAGGCCTTCCCACACTCATTACATTCAAAGGGCTTCACCCCAATATGAAACCGTTGGTGCTGTATAAGGTATGAACTCTGGCTGAAAGCCTTTCCACACTCGTTGCACACATAGGGTTTCTCTCCGGTATGATTTCTCTGATGGAGAGTAAGGGATGAGCTCTTATTGAAGGCCTTCCCACATTCCTTACATTCATAGGGTTTCTCTCCAGTGTGAGTCCTCTGATGTTCAGTCAGGTGCATATTTTGGCTAAAAGCTCGCCCACATTCAGTACATACATAGGGTTTCTCCCCGGTGTGTGTCCTCTGATGCACAATGAGGTGCATGTTCTGGCTGAAGGCTTTCCCACAGTCTCCACAAGTGTAAGGTTTCTCTCCAGTGTGGATTCTCTCATGTTGAGTGAGGGATGAGGTCTTTCGGAAGGCTTTCCCACACACATTGCATACATACGGCCTTTCTCCAGTATGAGTTCTCTGATGTACAATGAGGTTCATGCGTTGACTGAAGGCTTTCCCACAGTCATTGCATTTATAGGGCTTCTCTCCAGTGTGGACTCTGTGATGAATGGTAAGGGATGACCGTTCAATGAAGTGTTTCCCACAGATGTTACACGCAAAAGGTTTTTCTCCTGTGTGAATTCTTTGGTGTTTTATCAGGGATGAACTTCGGCTGAAAGCCTTTCCACACTCATTACAGTCATAGGATTTCTTCTCTACATAGAGTTTGGAGGGTTTAATAAAGTCTGAATTATTTGAGAAGTTCTTTCCATGCATGACAAATGCATGGGTCCCCTTTTCTGTTGCATCTTCTAACCTTGGTGGAACCAAGGTAGAGTTTTGGTTGATAAATGCCTTAAATTCACTACATTCAGGCTGTAAATCCTCATGGAGTTTATTCTCATAGGAAACTTCCAATTGATCCAAATGAGTTTCTGCATTTCCCTGCTCCTTCTCCAACCACTCACCCTGTTTCAATGTTCCTTCTAAGGTAGAATACCATGCACCATTCCTTGAAGGTCTTTCCTTGAACTCCACACAGGGTGGTTTGTCTTCCACAATGTCCTCCTTTGGATCTGATTCTTTCATTTCAGGTCTAGTCTCCCAGTCTAAAAAGGAAAAGAAAGAAAGAAAAACAGAAGATACAAATGTGTGTAGTTAATAACTCTGGGAGCAAGAAACTCCTGAAGTAGGAATGGGCACATGAAACCAAAGGTATGATGCACAAGGTACAACAGGCAGAGTGGCACAAAAACTGTCAGCTGGAGAAGAATGGAGAAGGAAAGCAGCAAACTGAAGACAAACGTGGTGTCAGGAGATTAACAAATGAGGTAAGCAGAGAGAACAAGAAATATCCCTTCAGGAGAGGGATGAAAATGGTGGCCAGCAGACAGGAGCTCAGAAGAGAGACACCTAAAGAGAAACCACAGGTTAAGTCAGGATGGGCAGGAGCAAATCAGAAGCCTCCCACCAACTTAAGTAGGAATTATTGTATAATAGGCTTCTAACTCCCAGGGTCTTACCCCTTCAACACACCCTGAATTTCTTCAAAGCAGTGATTTTTATTAGGGACAATAATAAAGCAACTAACATTTACATGACACATGCCAGTTATTCTCCATCCCTCGAGCATACTTTCCATCCTCCACCTTCTCCGCCCTGCCCTGTGAGCAATGATTATGGTCTGTGAGCACTTTTCTTTCATTGTCCCTTTATCTGCTCCCCAGTAAATGGTGAGCTCCATGAGTTCAAGGGTGCTGCCCATCCCCAGCTCCCACAGCAGAGCCTAGTACACAGAAGGCTCCAGAAAAATTTATTCAGCATTTAAAAGATGCCTAGCACAGTGCCAAGCAATTTGTACAGATCTTCTCATGCAATCCTCACAACCATATGTGAGTTAGGTAGATTCATGGATTAATACTATCATTATCCACATTTTACAAATGAAGAAACTGAGGTTCCAAGAATAAAGTCACATACTCAAGGTCCAAAAACACACTAAAGGCAGAGCTGGGATTCAAGCCCCAGCAGTCTGACCCAAGAGCCAAGGGCCCTGATGAGTTGCTATACTGCATGCACTGCTTTTGCATCTGGAAGGAAATCCAAGTATTTGAGAGATGCTTAAGGCAAGAGAACAATCATGGCTTAGTGAACTTAGTGAGCTCGGGGTGTGGCATGAGGCCCAGATGGATGGCGGTATGGGGTATACAACCTCCCAAGCAGTGGAAAGGGGGAAGGAAGGGCAATGATACGTTTGACTTGGGCCAGTGGGATCTGAGATGATCTGGGAATGTAAACTAGCTACAGAAAATGGGGGGATGAAGAGTATGAAAAATAGATGAAAGCATTTTGAGTGAATATTAACTTAGAAAATAGGGAGAGCTGAAGGCAGAATGCCAAGGAAATCCACATTTAAGGGGAAGGGGAAAAAGCATCCGCCTCCCTCTGATGGACTAAACTCCTTCAATAGAGATCATCTGCAGAAAAAAACCCATACAGCTCCTAGCATGAAAATCTGAAAACACAGCTCAATATCAGCTAAATTACAACTACCCTGCCACACCACTTTTCACCATGAGCAAACAGCAAAACCTCTGATGCATGGTTGGCTATTTTTATCCACTGTCAAGGGAAATGTTAAATGGACAACTTCCTAAGAGGGCACTTTGGCAAAAGCTACTAACATACAAAATGCTATTTATTCCTTTGATTCAAAAGTGATTCCTTTGATTCAGAAGTTTGCTATGCTAAATTTCTTGTCCCTTCATAGTTTCTTCTTCCATTTTCTATATCTCTACAATTGTTTGATTACAAAGTATTTCACATTTATTACAAGAACATAAAAAAAAATAAAATGGAAGTCTCCTGTAATCCCATTGAGCGGAGTCAATCATTTTGTATATATTTTAAAGATTGTCCCCAATGCATCTTCAAAACAATACACACAAAATGTGCCTGTGTGTGTACACACACACACACACAAAGAAGAGGAAACTGAAGCAGAGCCCAGTGGACTCTGAGGTGAGGAGATGGAGCTGACAGATCAGGGCAGCCAGAACACGCAGGACAGAGCCCTGGCATTCTGTGAAGGTCTCGCTCCAGTATCTAGCAGAGGTCTATAAGGAAACTACCCAAGTCTGGGTGAAAACCATGAAAAGTATTAGAGAACAATTCTCAGTTCACACAGGGCTGGGAATACTGCCAGTTCCTGCCAGCCAAGACAGAAAACTCCTAATTCACAGAGTATCAGGCAGAATACTCAGAAAGCTCTTGTCTCGCTGTGGGAAACAGTTGGATTTATGTTTCTACAAATCATAAAATCAGAAATTGAAAGGATCAAATCATGTGTTACTGGTGTCAAGACAGACTAATAGGAAAGAACAAATGAACACAGTACAAAATTAGACCCTTACATATGTAGAAACTGATTTTTTACAAAGGCACAAACGCAATTTGGTGGAGGAAGATGTCTCAAAAAAAAATGGTGCTAGAAAACTGGGTCCCCATTAGCAAAAAAATAAAAAATAAAAAGCACTTCAATCCATTCTCTGCATCATATACAAAATTAATTCGAAATGGATTATAGACCAAAATGTAGACACTAACACTACACAACTTCTAGAAGAAAACATATGAGAAAATCTTTGTGACCTTGGGATAGGCAAGGATTTCTTAGATAGGGGACCAAAAGCACAATCCAGAAAAGAAAAAACTGCTAAATTGGACTTCATCAGATTAAAGACTTCTGTTCTTCAACAACTGGTATTGGGGCAACTTGATATCCTCATGCAAAACAAAACAAAACAAAACCATGAAGTTAGGCCCTAAGGATATGAATAGACACTTCTCCAAAGATTTACAAACAGTCAACAAGCACATGAAGAGCCATCAACATCATTAGCCATTAGGGAAATGCAAATCAAAACCACAATGAGATACCACTTCACACATACCAGAATGGTTATCATAAAAAAGACAGATAATAAGTGTTGGTGAGGTTGTGGTAAACTTGGAACCCTCATACCCTCCTGGTGGGAATATGACATACTGCAGCCACTTAGGATGAAATTTTGGCAGTTCCTCAATAGGCTGAACAGTTACTATACGACCCAGCAGTTCCACACCTAAGTATATACCAAGAGAAATTAAAACATATGTCCATGCAAACATTTGTAGATGAATGTTTATGATGGAACATTCATAAAAGAGCCCAAAAGTGGAAACCCAAATATCCATCAACAGATGAACATATAAACAAAATGTGACATCTATCCATACAATGGAATATTATTTAGCCATAAAACAGAATGACATACCGATATATGCTATAATGTGGATGAAAACTGTCAACATTATGTTGAGTGAAAGGAGTCACACACGGCCACATACTGTATGAATGCATTTATATGAAATGTCCAAAATAGGCAAACCTATAGATAGAGAAAGGAAATTAGTGGTTGACAGGGGCTGCAGGAGGGGGCAGGGTGGGGAGCAACTGCTAGGGGGTACAGGGTTTCTTTTTGGGGTGATGAAAATGTTCCAAAGTTAGACAGTGGTGATGGTTGCATAACTCTGTGACTAATACTAAAACTATTCAATTGTACACTTTTTAAAAGGGTGAATTTTATGGAATGTAAATTATATCTTGATAAAGATTTTTTATAAAAACTTTGTTCTTCCAAAGACAGAATGAAAAGACATGCCATGGACTAGGAGAAAATATTTGTAAACATGTATCTGATAAAGGATGTGTATCTAGAATATATAAAGAACTTGTCAGACTCAATAAGGAAATAACCAAAAAAAATGGACAAATGATTTGAACAGGTATTTCATGAAACAGAATATACAGATGGTAAATAAGCACATGAACAGATTCTTGATATCAAATTAAAACCACAATGTGATACCACTTCACACCTACAACAATAGCAAAAATATGTAAGACTGAGCACACCAAGTCTTGGAAAGCATGTGGAGCAGCTGTAACCCTCAAGTAAAATGGTATAACCACTTGGAAAAAAGTTTGGCAGGTTTTTTTTTTGAAAAGTTAAACATTCACCTACTATATGGATCCAGCTATTCCATTCCTAGGTATTTGGTTAAGAGAAAGTAAAGTATATATCCACATAAAGACTTTACACAAATGTTCATAGCATAGCAGCTTTATTTATGATAGCCCAGGACTAGAAACAACCCAGCATTCATTAACATGTGAATGGATAAACAAACCATGGTATATTCATAAAATGGAATATTACTCTTCAATAAAAAGAAATGGACTATTGATAAATGTAACAGCATGAGTGAATCTCAAAATAAGTATGCCAAGTGAAAAAGAAGTCAGACCAAAATAAGAGTACATACAGTATGATTCCATTTATATAAAATTCTAGAATACGTCAACTAATCTACAGTGACATAAAGCAGTCTAGTGGATGCTTGGGGATGGAGGGTGGATACATGAAAGGGAGAGAGGGATTCTTAAGGGATAGAAGGAAACGTTTTGGGATGATGAGTAGGCTCATTATTTTTATTGTGGTGATGGTTTTATGGTGTTTACATGTGTCAAAACTTATCCAATGGTACACTTTAAATGTGGGCAGTTAACTGCAGGTCAGTTATACCTCCAAGAGCTGTTAAAGAAATAGGAACATACTCTAATTCTGAAGTTAGCAATTTCACCTAGCAACATATTAGGGACATCTTTCCATGTCAGTGCCTACAAAGAGTTCTTATCCTTGAAGAGCGTAGTTTTCCATCATATTGCTACATCTTGATACATTTACTCTATCTTGAATGGTCAGGCATTTAAGTCGTTTCTCTCCTTTTTCTACCTATGTAAAACTTTGCACACTTAAGAGAGGATTTCTAAAGGACAGATCTCTAGAAATGCAATTGTTCAAAATTTGATAACACCAAACTGCCCTCCAAAAGAGTTGTCTCAATTTTATATCCCTCAAATGAGTTACTTTCCCTAAAACTCATATTACAGGTATTGTCATTCTTTTTGTTTTGGTTTGGGTTTTTTTTTTCATTATTTTCTTTTTATTCTTTTTTTCTTTCTTTTAAATCTGTCTACCTCATATGCAAAAACTGATGTATCAATTTGTATTTCTTTGACTATTAATGTGGTTTAAAAATCTTTTAAAAGTGTAATCGCATGTATTTCTACATTTATGAATTGTTAGCTCATATGTTTGATCCATTTTTCTATCATTCATTCAGTCTTTTTCTTACTGATTTCTAGGAGCTCTTAATATATATAATTATAAGCCTTTGACCACTATACCTGTGGAAATATTATTCCCATTTTGTCATCAACTTTATTTCTCCTAGAGAAGTTTAAACTTTCTACAAAGTCATATCTGTCAATCTTATTTATTTATTCTTGGTCCTCAAGTTACAGGCCGATGGTGAGTAGCTCAGGGAAGCTGCCCCCTTACCCAGCGAGACCAGGTTCCTGTAGTTCTCCAGCATCACGTCCCTGTACAGGTCCTTCTGGGCAGGCTCCAACTGTTGCCACTCCTCCTGGGTGAAGTCCACAGCCACATCCCTGAAGGTCACTGATTCCTGGAAGAGGAAACCCACAGCCACTCACCGCAGGCCCTCCTCACAGAGGTCTGGAGAAATGGTCAAAACCCAAGAGGACTGAAGGAAGGATGACAGACTGTATCTGAAGTGAATCCATCCAGGTGCAGGGTTCTTGGTATCTATTATATAGGCGTGGCGCTCAACCAAAGAAATAAAACAAATCTGGGACAACTTAGAGAAGGGAATCACAGATTTGAGAAACAGATAGACAGGAATCATAGGCAAAATCACCTTACCACAGTGAATCCACCAGGGTCCCAGAAAAGGCAAAATTCTGGGTGGAATCATGGAGCTCACTTTCCTGAGCCCCAAGTAAGTGCCAGGCCCTGTGCCAGGTGCTGGGTAGAGAGCTAGTCCCTTAGGGGAGAGGCAGACACGGAACTGACCTGCAGTTTGGTAAGTTCTATCAGAGCAGTAGGAGTAAATTCTCTAGGCAGCGGAGCAACAGCAGCTTTAGGGAGGATTGTAAAAGGTGACACTAAGTTTGGTCTGGGAGAATTATGAGTGGTTGGGTTCTGGGGGGGATTTTGGGGGTAGTAGGGGGGCCTTGGATCAAGACCTAAGGCTTCGAAGGCAGACAAGACTGTTGGGGAGTGATGAGACGTTCATGTGGTCGAAGCGGAAGCACGCGCCTTAAAGCCTAAAGAAGTATGACATAGCGAGGTGGATGACAATAATGATGATGTAATAGTGACAGCAACAAAACCTATTATTTATTATGTATTATCCTAATTGTCTCACATACATTAATTCATCTGTTAATTCCCAACAGCTGTACGAGGCCAGTACTGATATTACTCTGTGATGCAGCATCTCAACCCTGTAAACCCAATTTCTGCCTCACCAGCTGGCTCTGCTCTGCTCTGCCAGAAGGGAGTGCTGCAGGGAGGCCGGAAGGCGTAGACAAGGAAACTGAGGCACCGGGAGGCTGTCCAGGTCCCATTGCTACCGAGGGTCCAGCCAGGCTCTGAACTCAGGCAAGCTGTTCCAGAGGCCAGGTTCCTAATCTCTGCACGCAGCCACCCCTCATGGCCTGACTTCCCTTCCTACCACTGTCTTCCTCCTCATTTGCCCTGCGCCAGCCACCAACCTTCCTGCTGCTCCCTGAATGGGCCCCGCTGAGCCTTCCTTGGGCCTGGAAGGCTCTGCCCTCAGATCTCTGCAGGGCAGGCTCCTTCTTGTCACTCTTACTCATTCACCCCTTCTCTGGAAGGCTTGGGCAGGAGGGTGACAGGAGGTAGTTTATGACTTTAGCAGCACACTCTGGCTGTAGAAGGAGAGGGGGCTGTGGGGAGTAAAAGAGTGTGGAGAGGAGACGGGGCTGGATGGGGTGGTGGTGAGGGGTAGAGTGGCTCGGCACAAGTGAACCTCACAGAGGCCTCCGGGTTCCCTGGAATAGAAGATCCTACCTCCTTTTCCCCACACCCAAGTCACTCTGTATCATGCCATCTTTTAACACTATTTGAAATCATATTGTGATTTATGTCCACCTGGGTAACACTGCTGGCAGTTCCCCCAATGTCCTCTTGTGCTTCTCTTTGAGCAATAAAGGTAACAGCTGGCTGCCCAGCTTTACAAAGACCACAATTCCCAGCCTCCCTTGCAGCTACGTGGGGTCAGGTCGATCAGGTACTAGCCAGCAGAATGCAGGTGGAGGGACATGTGGCACCCCCAGGTCTTTCCCTTGAAGGGAGAGCGAGTACGCTCACCTGACCAAGTCCCCCTCCCAGGGGCTGGAGACATGGCCTGGTGGGTGGAATCTGGAATGGTAACTTGGACTATGTAGACAGGAGCGACACCTTATAAGACAACAGGAACCTGCATCCTTTCCATTACGGAGCTGCTGCAACATGCCCAGAACCTTACATGAGAGAGGAAAATGCTGCCATCTTGTGTAGGTCTCATTACTTCAGGATCTCCTTTTGTAGCAGCCAAACTTACATGTTCACTCATACAAACAGTAATGTCCATCTCCCCCCTCACTTCCAAATACCCAACTCCTAGATCCATTTTTGGCACGTAGTGGGTGCTAAACAAATATCTGTTGAACAAATAACTGGATGAATGAATGGATGCAGTGGCCGGATGTTCAGAGATGTGTCCACTGCAAATGAGTCTGGCCTTTATTCTGGAAGCATGGAAGCTGCAGGGGAGACATGTCCACAACTGCATACTGGGAACCTGCCAAACCAAGCCCAGGTCTGAGAAACAGCAGCTCCGGGCCGGGGAAAAGAGGATACAGAAATGACCAGGAGGGAAGTGAGTTCCATTTGAAGTACATTTATTCAACAGCTCCCCGGGGGGCTGGGAGGTTATATGAAGAAATTTAAATTCTGGGGCAAGAGCCAGGCTTAGATGCTGTGATACCAAAGTCTCTGCCACCTTCAAAAACAAAAAAAAAATTTTATTATGAAGCCAGCATAACACTAATACCAAAGCCAGATAAAGACACTTCAAGAAGAGAAGATTTCAGACCAATCTCTCTAATGAACATAGATGCCAAAATTCTCAACAAAATACTTGCAAATCTAATCCAACAGCATATCAAAAGACTTATACACCACGACTGTTACAGTTTGATATAATTATGAATTCCAAAAATCCTTATTGAATCATGCTTATAAAATGATCTGTTCATCTGGGCATGATTGGGTTATGACTAGGGTGTTGACTGGGTCACGTCAGTAGGACATTAAGCCCCGCCCCTCAGTGGGTATGGTCTCAAGTATAAAAGGCAAGGCAAAAGACAGAGGGGGCAGATTTGAGAAGCAGATTTTTGAGAAGCAGTTCTGATGTTGGAGAGGACGCCCCAGAGAGGAGAAGTGAACCGTTGGCCTGATAGTCTACAGCTGACCTTGTGGAGGAAGCACTAAGCCCGGAGAGAAACGCAGCCCCGGGAAGAGAGGAAGTGAAGAAGCCTGAACCCTGGCAAACGTTGGCAACTGTCTTACTCCAACATGTGACAATTGACTTTGGTGAGGGAAGAAACTTATGCTTTGTGGCCTGGTACCTGTAAGCTTCTACCCCAAATAAATACCCTTTATAAAAACCAACCAATTGGGGCCAGCCATATAGCCCAGTGGATAGGGCGCCGGTATACCACATGGGAGGCCCCGGGTTCGGTTCCCAGGGACCTCTCCTAGCGGGCAGACCACCTTGAGAAGGGCAAGCTGCCATGGGCAGGCAGAGCGACCGTGGGCAGGGCAAAAAGCTGCCACGGACAGGGCAAAGCCGCCACGGGCAGGGCAGGTCGCCTGCGAACGGAGCACAGCCAGCCACCCGCGAACTGAAGCAGAGCCGGCCGTGAATGGAAGCAGAAGCTGCCTACAAGCAGGGCAAAGCCATCTGCGCAGTGACTGGTCTCGGCACGTCGCCGCAACGGGGGGAGACAAAGTGGACAAAGAGGAACACAAGAATGGACACACAGCAAGAGCAAGCAGAATTAAAATTAAATTTAAAAAATTTTTAAAAACCAACCAATTATTGGTATATTTGCAAAGGCACCCCTTTGGCTGACTAATACAATGACTAAGTGGAATTTATTCCTGGTATGCAACGCAGTTTCAACATAATAAAATCAATCAATGTAATATACCACATTAACAAATTGAAGGAAAAAACCACATGATCATATTGATTGATGCAGAAAAGACATTTGACAAAATCCAGCATCCTTTCTTGATAAAAACACTTTGAAGGATGGGAATACAAGGAGAATTCCACAATATGATAAAGGGCATATATGAAAAACCCACAATACCAATAAAAATTCTAGCAGCCTACTTTACGGAAATAGAAAGAAAAGAAAAAGAAAAAAACCATTTTAACAAGATTTCAAATTAGAGGGGGTAAAAGGAATTGAGCAAATTATTAGGAGGGGCAAATGGCTAGGCATCTGGAAAAAATAGAGTTAAATCTTACTTTTTACACAAATTTTTAAAAAGCCAGATAGGGTCAAACATTTAAAGAAAAAATTAGAGCAGTAACAGAGAAAAACATAATAATTTTGTTTTGTAAACAAAGCCTGTGAAAGAGTCGTATGTGAAACATGAAACCCAGAAGCCATAAAAGAAAACTGATAAAATAAAGACAAAAAATTTCTAAATGGGAAAAATGATCATAAACAACCTGGGGAAATGACAACCTGGAGAAAAATATAATACATATGGCATAGAAAAAACATCTTTGATATATAAAGAACTCTTATAAAACAGTAAGATAAAGACCACAAGCAAAAGAAAACAGCAAAACTCATAAAGAAACAGTTCAAAGAACAAGATACAAATGACTTTTAAATACATGAAAAAATGCTCTACTGCATCCATTAAGAAAGTGCAAAAAAAAGTACAAATCAAAACTATGAAGCCATAGCATCAGATTACTAGACAGGTAAAGATGAAAGGTTTGATAGCACATTGTGTGGCAAGAATCTGGGGGCAATAGCCACTCTCCAACATTTCTGATAGGAACATAGACTGGCACAATATCTATGGCGTGCCATTTAACAATACCTAACAAAACTACAATCCAAATAT
>PVKH010027635.1:0-12982 GCA_004027955.1 Chaetophractus vellerosus | reverse complement strand
CCAGTCAGGTCTCAAGGATGGTTTCACCCACCACCCAGGACTTCCTTGGATCTGCATGGCATGAGGGCACACCCCTACCACCTCTGAAGAGGGAGCCAGAATTCTGGGCAGACCGAGTTTATGTCCTGTGGGAGCCTATCCAGGAACCCCTTTAAAATGGCAGGACCACAGGAAGGCACAGACAGGCCTTAATTTAAACTCACCAGTCCCCAGCTGGGGTCGGGAAGCCAGTTGCTGCTCATATTTCTTCCCCGACTTCAGCAAATTAGCAGATGTTAAAATTAGTGTTTCTCTAACTTTGCTTAACTTTGCCAACCAGTAACACTAAAAACAACATTGCAAAACAAAAACAAACAAACAAAAGATATTTTCTTAGTGACTTCCAAGGGGAAAAAAAACAGTTGTTTTTTCCTCTCCATCCACTTCCTTTTGGTGTATTAAATGCCAAGCAAGTTGCAGATGTTGACCAAGAAGCCGTTACAGATGATCCCCAATTTAGGTCTTAAGCTATGAGATTAATTTAGGAGAAGAAATATGGGATTTGATTTCCTCAAGAAGCCACCATGCCCGAAGCATTTGGTAAGGCACAAAACAAAAAACCAAACCAAAAGCACCTGGAGAGAAGAAAAGGAATGTCAAAAGTTGCTTGCATCATCTTAAAATTTACACAGAATCCAGTACTTTTAGAGCCCTAGGAATTCAGAATTGACTAAAGTACTATAAAAATGGGATATGAATATATAAAAAATAGTTTTTATATGACTCTTAAACAAAGGGCCGAAATAGTTTATGAGGGACTGACAACCTAGTGGGATTCCACAGAGGGTGACCAGCAAGGAGTGAGGTCGTAGAATCTGGTCTCAGGAGGAGGGTCAGAGGGAAATAGAAGCATTTGGCCCAGTGAATAGGAGGGGGGATTAATAGCTGTCTCCATATACTTGACGTGATGATGTGGAAGTAAGTGGAAGTAAGTTTGTTCTGTGTTACTTTAGAGAACATAATTAGCATACAGGTGGAAATGATAGCAAATTAACTTTCAATTCAGTATTAGGAAGAACCGAGTCGCAATTAGAAATATCCAGGAAGTAGCCTAAGTTGCTTTAGGACATAGTGAATGTTTTGATTAAATTAGGTCTTCTGACAGACACCACGTAATCATATCTAAATGATGAAACTCTATAGGAGATCACATGGAGCAGAAGATGTGTCTTGCTGATCTCTCAAGTCCCTACAACTATAAGATTCTATAGATTAAAAATCATACTAAAAAATCAAGATTCTACATCAGGAACAAATTAATTGCAGCCCAAGTGGCAGAGAGGTAAAAATTTACGTGGTTGTCAAAAGTAGAATAGAAAGAAAGAAAATGAGTGTGTTCTCCCAGGCTTCTATGTGAATGTGTAGACTTCCTCCACAAGCACTCGTTAGGCACCTGTTATGTGCATAGTGCTACACTAGACTACATACAAAAGGTCCTACAGCGGGCAGTTGTCATGATTTGGGGCTGCCGGTGTCTGAACTCTTTTCCTATGTTTTTGGGAATTCATTTTTTTTCACGAGCTTTAGGGAGAGGTAGATCCCACTTCCTTCTCTAGAAGCTGAACATGCTCAGTTTTTAAAGACATACCTGCAACAAATTTATGGCAGTCTAACCTGGGATCCAAGTTTAGGCATCCACTAGAGACTTGCAAGGACGGAGAGAATTTTCCTCAAGGGGCGTGACGGTGTTGAGCAGCAGTGGCAGTGGGGCTAAGGGACAGCAGCCAGCACTGGTGAAATCTGTGGGGTAGGCCGTAGCCTCTAATGTTTGGTGACAGTGGCCAAGAGCATACTCACCAGCAGGTCCACGAGATGCTTTCAGACGTCACTCCTGGTTGCATAGCTTTCAACCTTATCCTAAAAATTCTAAAAATCCTGTGTGATATACAACATCTCTTAAGAATTTTCTTTTCTACCTATATTGTTCAGTGTTGATTCTGTTGCTCTCAGTATCAGAACACTGAATGATACTGCAATTGGTACCAGGAATGGTTGCAGGAAACAGGACTTCAGGAAAATAGGGGAATCAGGAATTTTTCATATGTCCTGGTTTGGGGCTGAAGATGGTGATAATCCAACTAATATTAAGGCATGGACTCTCATCGCTAATGGCATATAGGTGCAAAAGTTAAGTAATATCTGGAAAAAATATTGAAAGTCAGAAGTTGGTGTAGGAGTGGATTCCAAGGTAGCTAGATCAAGGAAGAAGGAATATAACATTAAAGTAAAGTTTATCAATAAAGGTGCTCTTATCACATATTTTGGATTTAATGTTTTAGTTCAAGTGGTGGGGAATTGTTCTGATTGGTTGCTTGTTTTAGTGTCCGAAATCTAGATTAAATGGTGGCCGTGCTAAAGGAAGTCGAAACACTAGGATTCCCTTAGAATTATATGGAGAAAGAAAGCCAAACGTGTTGGAAGATGAAAATGTTGGGGTGTATTTAGCATGTGGTATCTGTATTCACTAACTATATGCCATTGGTAAATACATTAGTGAGAGAAGAATCAGCCCTTTTGAAAATTCCTTTGGTGTCTCTTCTTCATAGACTGAGGTGATTCCTGCTGCCCCACCCAATTAATCTATATAAAGTGACTTAATAAATTCACTACTGGAAACAAACACCCAGCAACCTCTCCTCCTAAAAATAAAATCATAAAATAATGTTCTATACCTCCGACAAGTCTACCATGTCCGCAATTCCCTTCCTATGTCTTTGAAACAGAGAAAAGACAGATTACCATCATTCTGGTTGACAGGTCTCAAATCTGTTATTTCCTCAGAGAACCTCAGATATGGCATCTTATTAGTAGACCTTGAGTCTCAGGTTGGAATGCGGATGGAGTTAGGTTTTTATTTAGTTATGTATTTTTAAATTTCCAATATGAGAGCTTTGCTATGTAAGGGAAGGCCTGGGTTATTTCTGCCATTCTAACAAACTTTCCTCTATAGAAAACTGATCCCTCCCCAGTGGGGACATGCCCGGGTTCCTGGGTTTCTGAATTACTGTGTGGCGATCCTATTAGTCACCATAAAACTGCTAATGTGCCCTATTTAGACAGGCACATTGGATTCCAGACCAGCACGGTGACAGAAAGCAGAGCTGTCAGCTGCTCCATCAATCATTTTTCTAGACTGTGCCCTGCAGCTGTTTAGCATTATCACTTATTTACTGTTTAAAATAGACCCTCTATAACAGCAACGCAGAAGCCAACATGGCCACAGAGGGAAGAAAACTGGTCCTTGGGGTCTGGGGAAACTTTGTGGTTGGATATATAGTTAAGCTTCTGTCGTATGAATACATCTCATAGCTCACTCTGAGTGATCCTATAGCTTGCCACATTAAAGTGGCCAAGCTTACCGCAGAGTGACTAAATGGAAATATACAGCCCACTTTGTCCTTAAACCCCCTCATGAAAAGGAAGTGCTTAAATACTGAAGAGAGATTCCCTGATCTCAGGACTCAATGGGTACAACTTAACTGTTTTAGCTCAGTCTTGGTTTCTATATCCTAATTAAGTTTGCAGAATGCTGGATCCTTCCATAAGACAAAGTGTTGTGTCAACCCAGTAAATTTTTCTCTTAAGCCAATTTGTGGCAAAAGGCAGTAAGTAAATTACAGCAAAGAGAGGAAGAGAAAGCAAGAGAGCAAGAGAAAGAGCTGAATGTTAACAGTAATTTAGGCTCTGTTTATACACAAGCTGACCCAGAAAATTTGAGCATTTCGGTCATTGTCATGACCATTATAACTCAACAGGAGTGCATGGACTGTGGTGAGACCCATATTGCTCATTTAAATGGCTGTGTCCTAGTCCAGTATTTGGTGAATATAAAATGGATATAAATTGAGTTTGAAGGCTCACTAGTTAATGATGTGAACTACTGCTAGGGTTTGGAACATCAAGTAAGATATTCTAAAGATAACTTCCCACTAATTCATAAAGGTGGGACATAGGGAAAAGTTAATGAAACAAAAATAGAAAAAGTTTTCTTACCGTCTGCTCTAGAATCAAAGAGATTTTCCTGGTTTCTCTCAATGGCAGTACTAGTAATTTAAGTGTACTGAAATCAAGAGAAATTCCACTGGCATTATCAGGCAGTCAACCTTGATCAATCCATGTGAACCAGAAGAATAAAAATAGGGATTCGGGGGTTTTATGTATAAAAATCAGCTGTTTATTATCTGAAAAATTATTTGTTGATGGATTGGACAAGGATTCATGGTCTCTATTATTTGTGAAATATGTTTTAAATTGCCTTCTGTTGACATTAGAATGAGGTATCTTTTGTTTTTCTCAATGGATATAGTTGCCATCAGATGGCATTCTTTTTTACCCTGTGAAATTTGAATTTTTTAAAAAATTGAAGATGCTCAAGAAATCTTTTGAAGGTTGAATATTTTTCAAATGAAATCCACAAATGTTTTCAGAGAGGGGAAATTTATTTTGAAAAACCCTAAATGAAATAAACATGTTTTAATATCCAGGGTTTTAAACCACATTCTCATTAGATGACAATATAAGATATAATAGGTAAACACTTGCATTTTTTCAGATGGGGATATTGGGAAGTTTGAGGGTAATAGAGGATGGAAAGAGGGTGCATGCCTTGCTTTCCCAAGACTTGTGGACCCTTTTCCTCTCAGACTTCTTTTTATCTGGGGTAGAATCATGAGCGAATGGAGAGGGGAGTTTGATTGGCCCCAATGAACTGAATACTGACCTAAAAGTGTGGGCAAGAGCGGTTAGGGCGGTTGAGGATGGGGTGGGTGTTGTGTGGCAGAGGGTCAAGATGAAATAATAATGAGTCATATAAGAAAGGGAAGTCTCTGCTCCCACATTCAGATCTTCCATGGACCAATGCCCTCACATATCAGATGGGCAGCCTTTGCAGGTAACCCAGTTAGGGCTGAAATGATCACATTGCTTTGGCTACAAATGGATGCTTGGAGACACAAGTAGGTGTGCATTTCCTCTAGGATATCCTTGGTATTTGTGGGGCACTGGGCAAAAGTACAAATGGAAGCCCAGCTACCACATGCATGAATGTTTAAAACATAAACATCAAGCTGCAAACTGTTCAATGAAAGATGTTCTAGCTTCAAATTTAAAATAAAATGGGGCCAGCAGAGGATTTGGCAGTAGTCTGTCTTTCACAGATCACCCCTCATATTTGCAGTCAGTTTTTCTTTATTAAAACTTCTCTGCCCTGATTGCACCTGGGGGCAATTTGAAAAAAAAATACTGTTGCACAGACCCTACTCCAGAACAATTGAACACAACCATGGGGAGTGGGGTCTTAGTGAGATAATTTTCAAAAAAACCTCAGGTGATTTTGATGTGTACCTAAGTGTGATAACCATTGATCCAGAAAAGAAGGGTCTTTGGACCCCTTTGGCTCTTGGTATGTCAGATTCTTTGCAAATTTCATTTCAGCATTCCAAAGCTTGATTTGTTCATATACTTTCCTCCATAGCTAAAGACTAACGCCTTTTCAGACTGCCTTATTTCCGTTAGCAGTACAAATTTAAGATTCATCCATGTCTTTACATGGATTGATAGCTCATTCCTCTTTACTGCCGAATAACACTCCATTGTAAGGATATACCGTTAGTTCATCCATTCACCTATTGAGACACATCGTGGTTGCTTCCAGTTTTTAAAGATTATGAGTAAAGATGATATTAATGTACAAGGTTTTGTGTGGACATAGTTTTCAAATCAATTAGGTAAATACTTAGTAATGCAATTGCATGATAGTACAGTAAGATCATGTTTAACTTTGAAAGAAACTGCTAAACTATCTCCTAAAGTGAATGTACCATTTTGCATTCCCACCATTAATGAATGAGAGGGTCTCTTGCTCAACATCCTCACCAGTAACTGGTATTGTGAATTTTTAAAAACTTAACCATTCTAATAAATGAGTAGTAGTTTCCCACTGTTGTTTTAAGTTGCAATTTTTTGTTTACAAATCAGGTTGAGCATCTTTTCTTTCTTTTTAATTTTTTTTGTTCTCCATATATCTTCTTTAGTGTGATTCCTGTTCAGATCTTTTCTCCATTTAAAAATTGTGGATTTTTCCCCAGTATTGCTAACTTTTAAGAGCTCTTTGAAATATTTTAGATACAAGTCCTTTATCAGATAAGTGTTTTGCAAATATTTTTTTTTTCCCGATTGTGGCTTGTCATTTCATTCTCTTAACAGTAACTTCCATGGAGCAGTTTTTAATTTTAATAACATTCATCTTAATTTTTCTTTCATGGATCATGCTTTTGGTGTTGTATCTAAAAACTCATCAAACCCAAGGTTACATATTTTCTTCCATGTTTTCTTCTAGAAGTTTTATAGTTTTCCTTTTACATTTAGGTCTGTGATAAATTTTGGTTTAATTTTTGTGAAGGTGTAAAGTCTGTCTAGTTTCTTTTTCTTTTCACATTTGGGCTTTTGAGTTTTCAGCTTCATTTGTTGAGAAGACTATCTTTTCTCTATTGAATTGCCATTGTGCTTTTGTCCAAGATCAGTTGTGACTACAGTTGTGTAGTTCTATTTCTGGGTGCTCTCTTCTGTTCCATTGAGCTATGTGTCCATTCTCTTGAAAAATCTATGCTGTCTTGATTGCTATGTCTTTACATAAGTTTTGAAATTGGGTAGTGTGATTCCTCCAATTTCGTTCTTCCTCTTAAGCATTGTGTTATCTATCCTAGATCTTTTCCCTTTCCATATAATCTTCAGATCCAATTGTTGATGTCTACAAAATAGATTGCTAGGATTTTGATTCAAATTGTGTTGAATTATAGATATGTTTGGGGAGAACTGACATCATAACAATACTGTGTCTTTTAATCTATGAACACAAAATCTCTCTCCATTTAGTTAGTTCTTTGAGTTCTTTCATTAGTGTTTTATAGTTTTTGGCATATGGAATCCTATACCATTTTGTTAGATTTATACCTGACTATTTACTTTTTTGATCCTATTGTAAATGCTGTTAGATTTTAAATTTTAAACTCCAATTTTGTATTGCTGATATACAGGGAAGCAATGGACCTTTGAATATTGACCTTGTATCCTGCAAACTTCCTACACTCATTTTTCTGTGTCAGGAGTTATTTTGGTAGATCTTTGGGAATTTCTACATAGACAACTATGCCATGTGTAAATAAAGACAGTTTTATTTCTTCCTTTCTAATTGGTGCACCTTTAATTTCTCTTTCTTCTCTTATTGGACAGTTCAGGACTTCAAGTACATTGTTGATTAAGAGTGGTGAAAGAGGACATATTTGTTTTATCCCTGATCTTAGGGGAAGAGTGTCTAGTCTCTCTCACCATTAAGATGATCTTAGCTATAAGTCTTTTTTTAAAATGTGTGTGTATGACTCTTTTTTATCAGGTTGAGGAAGTTCCTCTCTATTCCTAGTTTGCTGTGTTTTTATTATGAATGACCGTCGGATTTTGTCAAATGCTTTTTTTTCCCCCTGTGGTACTGGGTTTGGGGATTGAGCCTGGGACCTTGTATGTGGGAAGCTGGTGCTCAACCATTCAGCCACATCAGCTTCCCTGAGTTGGTTTTTTTGTTTGTTTGCTTGTTGTTTGTTTTTTGTTTTTGTTTTTAGGGGGAACCAGGGACCAAACCCGGGACCTCCCATGTGGGAAGCAGGCACTCAACTCCTTGAGCCACATCAGCTCCCTGTCAAATGCTTTTTATGCATCAGTAGATATACCATATGATTTTATTTCTTTAACTTGTTGGTATGGTAGATTGCATTGTGTGATTTTTGAATGTTAAACCAGTTTAGCATACCTGGTGTACATCTCACTTAGTTTTGGTGTAAAATTGTTTTTATACATTGTTGGTTTCTATTGACTAATATTTTGTTGAGTATTCTTGTATCTATGTTCATGGGAGATATTGGTCTATAGTTTTCATTTCTTGTAATGATTTGGCATTAAGGTAATGCTGACCTCATAGAATGAGTTAGGAAGTGTTCACCTTGCTTCTATTTCCTGGAAGAGTGTGGATAATTGACATTATTTCCTGTTAAATGTTTGATAGAATTCACAAGCGAAACTATCTGGCTAGGTTTCTTTTTTTTCTGAAGGTTATTAATTATTGATTCAATTTCTTTAACATAGGCTATTAAAGTTGTATATTTCTACTGGTGGGTGTTTTGGTGTAGTTTATGTCTTTCAAGGAATTGGTCCATTTCATCGAAGTTATCAAATTTATGAGCACAGAGTTGATTGTAATATTCCTTTATCATCATTTTAAGGTCAAAGGAATTAGTAGTGATGACTCCTCCTTCATTACTGATATTGGTGACTTGTCTCTTCTCTCTCTTTTTTCTTGGTTAGCCTGGTTACAGTTTACCCATTTTATTGCCTTTTTCATAAACCAGATTTTGATTTTGTTGATTTTCTGCATTCTTTTCCAGTTTTCAGTTTTATTTATTTCTGCTATAAGTTTTAATATTTCTTTTTTGTTTGTTTGCCTTGGGTTTAAATTCTTCTTTATTTCTCTAGTTTCCTAGGTGATTTTAGATCTTTCTTCTTTTTTAATAAATACATTTAATGTTATAAATTTCCTTCTAAGCACTGCTTTCACTGTATCCCACAAATTTTGATGTCGTATTTTCTATTTTACTTAAAGTATTTAAAATTTTCTCTTGCACCTTCTCTGACCTATGCATTATTTAGAAGTGTGTTGTTTAATTTCCAGATATTTACAGATCTTCCAGCTATCTTTCTGTTACTGATTTCTATTTCAATTGCATTGTGATCTGTGAACATACTTTGGATGATATCTATAATTTAAAATTTGTTCAGGGGTGTTTTATGGCCCAGGTTTACCTTGGTGAATGCTCCATGTGAACTTGAGAAGAATGTATTTCCTCCTATTGTTGGATGGCATATTCTATGCATGGCAATTAGAGCAAGTCGATTGATAGCGCTGTTCAAGCCAACCATATTCTTACTGCCTGCTTGGTCCATCAATTACAGAAGAGGGTGCAAGTCTCCAAATGTGCTAGTGGATTTGGCTATTTCTCCTTTCAGTTCCATCAGATTTTGCCTCTTGTATTTTGATGCTCTGTCAGTAGGTGCATACATGTTTAGGATTGCTATGTTAGCTTGTTTTTTAAAATTGGTCTCTTTATTGTTATGTAATTCTCCTCTTTATCCCTGATAATTTTTCTTGTTCTGAAGTCTGCTTTGTCTGAAATAAATATAGCCACTCCAGCTTTCTTTTGATTATTGTTAGCATGGCATGTCTTTCTTCATCAGTTACTTTTAAGCTAACTGAATCTTTATATTTAAAGTGGGTTTCTTGTAGATAACATATAGTTGGGTTTCAAATATAGACTTTTGATTTTATCTCCAAATATGTAAGTCACAGAGCTACCCTGATGGATTTGAAATTTTAAATATGCATATCACTATCAAATCACATGGCCTGAAACACACGATGGAATATATTTCTACAACTCCTATAATGATGTGATGGTCACTATCATATTGTATAGCAATTTTGAAGTAAATAGTGTTAATTTTCCAATGGCAGCATTTAGAAGACAACACAGTCTTGCAATCCTATTTTGGGATTTAAAAATTCTTAATATGATACGAACATAAAATAGTGGAAGTGGTCAGGGGGTCCCCTCAAAAGGGTGTGGTGTAAGATGATGTCTCTGCATCATGTTGAGTGAAATAAGCCAGACACAAAAAGAAATATATTGTATGATTGCACCAATATGAAATAATCAGAATAAGCAAACTCATAGAGTCAGAATCTAGAATATTGGTTTCCAGGGGCTAGGCTGGGGCCAGGGAATGGGAGGTAATCCTTAAATTGTACAGAATTTCTATCTAGGTTGATTGTAAAGTTTTGATAATGGATGATGGTGATGGTCGCACAACATTGTAAATGTAATTAACAGCATGGAATTTTATATGTGAATATGGTTAAAAGGGGAAATTTTAGGTCATATATATGTTGCTATAATAAGAATTAAAAGAAAAAACAAAGGGCAGTACAGTAAACTTTAGTGTAAGCAATGGACCACAATTATTAGTACAATTATAAACACGTTCTTTCATAAATTATATCAAATGTACCATACTAATGCAAGGTGTTGGTAATAGGGTGGTATAAGGGAACACTGTATTTTATATATTTTATGCATGGTATTTCTGTAAACCTACAACTTATCTAACAAAAAATTTATTAATGAAAATTACAAAAAAGAGATGATGTCTTTGACATCAAGGAACTGGCCACCTGGTTGGATTTTACGTGGTAAGTGACAAGAATCTCTTTGCAGCTTTGCTGCATTAGGACTTGGCATGCTAAAAGATTTCTCAAATGCTGTTTGAGAAAATAAATAAAATCTGGGTTTAACATGTTCTCATCCTCTGGGGAAAATAAGGGCTTCAGGTTTTGTTGTATTTACACAGTTGTGTTCATTCCATTGCCCTAACATACTGGACTCATTTTCCGCAGTGTTGTTAAGAGAAGAATGAAGACTATTAATTTACGACCATTCGAGGAGAGAAGAGATGCTGAGCATGTGCCAAAGAAATGGTAGCTGCAGACAACCACATTGTCTGGGACTTGGTTTCTGCAGTTCTTGCTTCAAAGGACTCAAGAGCAGATGCACTGATGGGATGAGAACTTGGACTCTCTGGTTTACAGAAAAAAAAGCTAACTTTTTCCAGGGCACTATCAAATCATTTATCCTAGATTTCCCTCTTCCTTCCTCCTCTTATTTTCTGATTTTTAAAATTTTGTTATAGAAATGCTGAGAAGTATTTAATGTAAATAAGTGGATAAGGATAGAGGAGTTTTGTTATGTTACTTAATTCTTTTGCAATCTTTCTGGGTTATTTGACAAAAAAAACCACACACAATGGTCCATTACCAAAAACATTTTGTATGGTAAACTGGTAACTGATTAGTCTTCGATCAATTTATCAAAAACAAATAAATGAAAACCCTCTGATTTGAAAATAAATTTTTATTCCAGTCATTAGAGGCATTCGCTTTCTCAACACCAATTCCAATGGTTTGAATTGCTGTGCCCGAGGTTTCTCTCTCTCTCTTTTTAGATTGAGGTGTAATTCATATGCAGTGAATTACAGAGCTTTTAAGTGTAGTTTGATGAGTACTGACCAGTGTATGCACCTGTGTAATCCATAGCCCTATCAAGTTAGGGAATACTTCCAACACCCCAAAGTTCTTTTGTGCCCCTTCCCAATCGATCCCCACACCCTCAACCAGGCAATCACTTCTGATTTCTACCACCATAGATTGGTTTTATCTCTTTTAGAACTTTTAATAATTGCAAACATACAGTGTGTATCCTTTTGTGTCTGTCTTTTTAATTCAGCACAATACTTCCGAGATTCAGTCATATGCATATATTGAATGTATGAATAGATCATTCCTTTATTGCTGAATAGGGTTCCATTGTAAGAATAAACTACAATCTGCTTATACATTCTCCTCTTGTTGAACATTTGGTTGTTTCCAATTGGATAAAGCTGCCATGAACATTCTTGTAAGTATCTTTGGTGGACGTTGGGTACATGTACACATTTCTCTTTGGTAATTACAAGGAGTAGAATTGTTGAATTATAAAGCGTATGCATGTTTAACTTTATTTAAAAACACTCAGATTTCTAAAGTGGTTGCACAATTTTAGACTCACTACAGAAATCTATGAAAGTTCCATTTACTTGACATCCTTGTTTAGTGTTATCACATTTTAAGTTTTAACCATTCTAGTGGGTATGTGGAGGTATCTCATTATAGATTTAATTTGCATTTCTCTGATGACTATAATGGTGTTGGGCATTTTTTCATGTTCATTGGGCATTTGTGAATCTTTCTCTTGAAGTCTAAGTCTTTTGACCACTTTTAAAAAGTGGGTTATCACTTTATTGTTGAGTTATAGGAGTTCTTTTTATATTAATGATACAAGTATTTTGTTGCATATATAGTTTCTTCCCAACTATGGTCTGTCTGATCATTTTCTTGATGGTGTCTTTTGCAGAGAAGGATATTTTAATTCAGATTAATTTCAGTTTATCGATTTTTTCTTTAAAAAGTTTTTCTTTAAAAATTGATACATTGTGTGTTCTGTCTAAGAATTCTTTGCCTAACCCAAGATTGAAAGGCTATTTTCCAATGTTTTCTTTCTAGAAACTTTATGGTTTTAGCTTTTACACTTAGGTCTATGGTCTACTTCAAATTAACTTTTGTGTATATAGAGGTATGGGGAGTGGCTTGAAATTTTTTATTTCTTATATGGTTGTCCCATTATGTCAGCACCATTTATTGAACAGATAGTTCTTTTACCATTAAATTGTGTTGATATTATCGAAATCTAATTGGCCATATACTTCAATACCAGAATATCTTGATTACTATAACTTTATGTAAGTCTTGAAATTAGTTAGTGTAATTCTTCTTAGTTCTTCTTTCTCAAGATTGTTTTGGTTATTCTAGGTGCTTTGCTTTTCTAAAAAATAAAGTGTGCTTGGAATTTGTTTGGGATTGCAATGTATCTATAATCAATTTTGAGAGAATTGACTTCTTAACAATAGTGAACCTTCCAATTCATGAATATAGACTGTCTCACCAATATATTTAAGTCTTCTTTAATTTCTACCATCAATATTTTGGAGTTTTCAGTTCACAAGTCTTGCAAGTATTTTGTTATATTTATTTCTAAATACTTTATGTTTTTAAATTTCTCTTATAAATGTTATATTTTAATTTTTAATTTTCCAATTGCTTGTGGGTAGTATATGGAAATACAACTGTGATTTCTTTTTGACCTATGGGTTATACAGAAATCTGTTACTTAATTTCCAAGTATCTAGGGATTTTCTTGATATATTATTTATTACTGATTTGTACAAAGATCATTCTTTTTTTGTTTTATGA
>PVKH010027634.1:0-12982 GCA_004027955.1 Chaetophractus vellerosus | reverse complement strand
TCACTCTCATTTAGCAATTTCAGAATAACCCCTTGGGGGTCTCCCTCTGGGAAATCACCTCCAAGGAATTCTGTCCTAGGAGCCGTGACATTCTCAGCATGGGCAATTCCCAGAAACCCACTCAGTGAAAAATGTATGACACAAATTAGGAAGAGGAAAACCACAGTCCCAAATCCTGCTATGCCAAGTCCTTTTCCAGGAATCAGGCCTCCTTGAGTCTTCTTCCACCACACTTGGACCTTGTCTATGAGTGTGGTTGGATGAGAACTTCGCACTTTAGGAAATGGTCATGGCAGCACCCACAAACAATATTCATAGTTTTCAAAAACTCATGAATCCTTTTCCAGGAAAAACCATATGCTGGGTCATAGTACAGATCTCAACAAATTTAAAAAGATTGAAAGTATCAAAGAACTTTCTCTGATCATAAATCAATGCTGCTGAAAAACAATAAATGACTGAAAAATGGAACATTTACAAATATATGGATATTAAACAGCACACTCAATGAGTGGGTCAAGAAGAAATTACAAGTGAAATCAGTAAATATCTCCAGATAAATGAATATAAGAAAACAGCATTTGTTACAATTGATGAAAACATTTTGGAGCACTAAAGAAGGATGTTGTAAATGTGGGAAAATGTGGGAGATATAGGCAGTGGTGTATATGAGAATCCCCTATATTTTTATGAAATGTTTATATAATCTAAGTATCTTTTTAAATATATATATTTTAAAAAAGAAACAACATGTCAAATTCTATGGGATGCAGCAAATGCAGTGTTGAGTAGGAAATTTATAGACCTCAAAGCTTAAATTAAAAAAGAAGAAAGAGCTTAAATTCAAAATCTAACTGCACTTCTGAAGGAACAATAAAAAGAACAGTACAGTTGTCATAGCAAGCCAAAAGAGACAATAAAGATCAGAGCAGATATAAATGAAATTGAGAAAAAAGAACTTCAGAGCATCAAAAAAAACAAAAGTTGGTTCTTTGAGAATATCAACAAACTTGATATTTTAGTTGGTTCTTAGTAAGACTGAAAAAGAGAAATAAAAGAAGATGGAAATAAAATATCAGAAATGAAAGGGGGAATTAACACTGCTCCTTCAGAAATAAGAGAGCTCATAAGAGGTTTCTATGAGAAGCTGTACACCAAGAAACACATGAAAAACCCACACTGACCCTACAAGAAACAGAAGACCTCAACAAACCAAACACAAGTAAAGAGATTTAAATATCATCAATAACATCACCAAATAAAAAGCCCAGGACCAGATAGCTTCACAGGTGAATTTGAACAATCATTCAAAGATACCAATCCTGCTCAAACTCTTCCAAAAAATTGAACAGAAAGGAAAGACCCTAAACTCATTCTATGAAGCCAACACCACCTTAATACTGAAACTAGATGAAGGTACTATGAAAAAGATTACAGACCTTTTTTTTTTTCAAATAAATGTACATGCAAAAAACAACAAAATACTTTCAAACAAAACTGAATCCAAATGCACAATATAATTATATACCACAATCAAATAGGTTTATCCCAGACATACAAGGGTGATTTTACATAATATAAATTATTGCTATAAATGACATTATTTGATTGAAAAAGAAAAATCACTTGATCACCTTGACTGATGCAGAAAAGGCATTTGACAAAATACAGCAACCTTTCTTGTTTTTTAAAAAAATGCTCCAAAATATAGGAATCAAAATAAGCTTTCTCAGCATAGAAAAGTGCATTTAGGAAAAAAAAACACAGTTAACACTCCAATCAATGGTGATAGACTGAAAGCACTCCTAATGAGATCAGGAATAAGAGAAAGATGCCCAGTGTCAGAAGTAATATTCAAAATTGTGGTGAAATTTTTTCTAGAGCAATTAGGCAAGAAAAATAATTAAAAGGCACCCAAATAGGAAAGGAAGAAATAAAAGTTTCACTCTTTGCTGATGATGTGATCCTACATCTAGAAAATCCCCAAAATCCATGTAAAATTCTCAAATCTACTATAACTAACAGAGGAGTACATCAAAGTTTCAGGATATAAGATGAATACACAAAATCAGTGGTATTCCTATACAATACATATGAGCATTCAGAGGGGATGTCAGAATAAATATTTTATTTTAAAGAGACTAAAATAATGAAATATTTAGGAATATAATTAGCCAACTATATGAAGGACCTGTATTCAGAAAACTACAAAATTTGCTAAAAGAAACTGAAGAAGATGTAAATATATGGAAGGACATTCAATGTTCATAGATTGGAATATGAAATATTGTTAAGATTTCAAGTCTACTGAAACTGATTTACAAATTCAATGCATTCTCAATAAATGCCCCAAATCCTATTTTTGCAGAAATGGAAAAGCCATTTATTAAATTTATTCAGAAGGGTAAGTTACTCCATATAGCCAAAATATCTTTAAAAAGATGAATAAAGTGGGAGGACTTTCAATTTAGCTCATGTTACCTAGCGACAGTGGTAAAAACAGCATGGTACTGGCATAAAGATAGACATATTGACAAATGAAACTGAATCAAGAACTGCGTAATAGACCCTCACATCTAAGGACAATTGATTTTGAAAAAGGTATGAAGCCTACACTGCTAGAACAGTCTATTCAGCAAATGGTGTTGGGAGAACTGGATATCTGTATACAATAAAAAAGATCCCTATCTCACAACTCATGTAAAAATTGACTCAAAATGGATCAAGGATGGAAATATATATAAAGAGATCAAACAATTCAATGATAAAAAGATGGGGACATTCTTTTTGGAGAAATGAAATTGTACTAAATTTTTAAGATGATGAATATACAACATTGTGATTATACTAAAGGCATTGATTATACACTTTGGATAGAATAGCCAGAAACAGCAGCTATGCACAATGGGGGAAACAGAGAGAGACTGAAAGGTGAGGAATTTTCTTGTTTGGTTGTTTGGTTTTTTTTTGTTGTTGTTGTTAATTATGAATATTATTGAAATAATGAAAATGCTCTAATAATGATTGAAGTGATGAATGCATGACTATGTGATTATAGCAAATAACACTGATTGTACACCTTGGATGAATTGTAAGCTTTATTAATACTTATCAATAAAATTGATTTAAAACAAAGATGAGCAACACAATTTAAAATTTTTCAAAGGCTGGACTAGACATTTTCCAGAGGAGATACAAAAGTCCACAAAGCACCTGAGAAAATACTCAACATCATGAGCTGCTGGGGAAATACAGATTAAAAAATTACAATGAGATACCATTCCACACCTTATAGAATGGACAACATTAAAAAAATTAATGGAAAGTTACAAGTGCTGGAATGTATGTGAAGAAATAGGAAAACCTCTTCACTGTGGAAGGGAAAGTAAAATAGTGCAACCTCTTTGGAATACACTTGGCAGTACCTCAAGAAGCTGATTACAGAAGTGCTGTACAATCCCCCAGTCCTGTTAATAGGAATATATTCACAGGAATTGAAAGCAAGGACAAGAATAGAAATTTTCACACATATGTTCACAGCAGCATTATTCACAAATGTTAAAATATGGATCCAGCCAAAGCATCCATCAACCTATTAATGGATTTCAAAAAAGTGGTACATACAAACAATGGAATACTATTCACCTGTAAGAAAAAAAAAGTAACTGAGACACATATGACAAGATGGATATGCCCTGTGGATATAATGTTGAGTGAAAAAAACTGGACACAAAATGACAAATATTGTATGGTTTCACTAATCTGAACTAAATATGACGAGGAAACTCTTGGTGGTAAACTCTAGAGGGTAGATTACTATCAGATAGAATGTGGGTTGAGGATGGGAGATGATCTTAATGCATGTAGAACTTTTAATAAAGTTTATTGTAAAAGTGTGGCAATGAATTGAGTTCATGGGAACATAGCATAGTGAGTATAAACAACACTGCTATTTTATAAATGTGATTTGGGCTGAAAGAAGTAGTCTATGGATATAAATGTCAATTGGAAAGACACTAGAGAGTAATCTAGTCAATGTATAACAGTGATTTTGGTGGTAGATGAGGATTGTGGTTATTAGTATATATAAAAATTTTCTTCTTTTTCAAAGTCTTAAGAATATGGTGATATATGGGAAAATTATAATTCTTGAAATTTATGGATCACAGTTAACCTTAATATTGTAATATTTGTGCAGTATTGGCAATGAAGATATATCAATTTTTTTTATTTTTAAGGAACTTTAAATTACATAAACGTTACATCAAAAATATAGGGGGCTCCCATATACCTGACTGCTCCTGCTATCATGTTTCCCACATTAGCAACATCTTTCATTAGTGTGGTACACTTGTTAAAATTGATGGACACATATTGAAAAATTCCTACCAACCATGGTCTATAGTTTACATTATCATTTACATTTTAACCCACACAATTTTATAGGTTTTGACCAAACGTATAATGGCCTGTATCTATCATGCAATAGCATTCAAAATAATTCCAAAGTCCCCAAAATGCCCCATGTTACAACTCTTCTTCCTACTCCCTCAACTCAAATCCTCTGGTGACCACTGTCTTTATAATAGTGTTACAATTTCATCCATTACTAGAAAATTAAGGAGTCTACTTAAGTCCATAATTACATTCACCTTTGATGTTTGTTCTTTCCTCAATCTTGAGGATTTTGTGATGGTGATGACCACTCTGGTTCCAATTGAGAGGGTGCTTAAATACCATTGGGCAAATGGATAGAACTCTTTTGCCTGCAGTTGTAGGTATTCTGTGCTTTTTTTTTCTTTTTTTTTGGATTGGACTATCCATTTGTTAATTGTCCTGGGTGAATCTGATGAAGTAGGTGTTGACTGTACCTCTGCTGAAATTCAGAGCTTATCTATCCTATGAATAGACAGAAGATTTAAGTCTCTGGGACATACTTTTAATGGGTATAGTGGTAATTAAAGGTTCAAATAATAAAAGAGACAGAAGAGTTATGTGTAGGGAAGAGATCCTGCTGAGACTTGCGTAAGTGTGATCTCTGGAATGACCTTTCAACTCAGGTTGAAATTTCTTACCACTAAAAACTCATGTGTATTTAATATTTCCCCATTTGTTTTACAACTTTTTCCAAATGTGTCACTAGTTGGCCCTTGATATCAATCCCACACTGCCAGGTAGATTAATCCCCAGGAGTCATATCCCATGCCAGGGGAAGGTAATGAATTCATATGCTGAGTTTGGCTTAGAGAGAGGCCATAATGGAGCAACAAGGAGGCTTACAGGAAGTAACTATTAGGCAATATATAATGCTAGGATAACTTTCAAGTTCACCAGAAAAGGTAAACAAGTACAATCATCAATGTCAAGACCCAAGACAATGGTCTGTCCTACTTTGTTAGGAACTGCACATTTACTGAAGGATTCTTGCCACTCTTTTAGAGAATGTAGCAGGAACTCCTAGGATGTGAATTCAAAATTCTTTTGATTGTTATATGGGTTTCCACTCACCAAGACAATGCCCCATGATCACACAAACATGTACATATGTCTTAGAAAACTCCTCCAGCTGAACCATTCCACACATTCTCCCATAACTGACACCATGCACTGGTGATCCTCCCCTCCTACAGTTGTAACACTTCTGTGTTCCAAAACATCCACAAAAACAAAGCCCCCCCCCTCAAAAATAAACAAATAATAAAATAAAATAATAATAATAGCAATGATTAACCTAAAACACAAAAATAAAAAATAAAAGTGAAAAGTAAAATAATAGAGTGAAATTTAAAAATCAATGTCTTTTACCACTGTAAGGTCTGTTTTCTTTTATGTGCAGTGAAAATTACCTCCGTATGTTCCCCTATTGTTTTTTGTTTGTTTGTTTGTTTGTTTTGCTTACCTTCAAAGAAGCTTTAAATTACAGAAAATTAACAAATTCACATAGAAAATATAGGGGACTTCCATATAATCAAATTCTTCCTCCTACCTCATTCTCACTCCCCTTCAAATAACATTTTATATGTGTATGGTACAACTTTACAATTGATTTACAAATACTATTGCATTGTTACTAACCATAATCAATGGTTTACCTTATGGTTTATATTTTGCACAGTACATTTTATAAGTTGTGGCAAATTTAAAATGGCCTATTTCTGTCATTGCAAAATCATGCAGAACAATTCTAATGCCTGAAAAGTACCCTATATTCCAACTTGTCTATTCTTCCCTGCCCTAACTTCTGAACATATAGTAACAACTAAGTTTCAATTTTTAAAGAATAAGGTTTATATTTACATGCAATAATACTGGGGGCTTGACATATTGGTCTGTTTTATTATGCACTGCCTATGTTCATGAGAGGTACTTGACACTCTAATTGAGAAAATAGCAGGACATCTGAAGATGGGAGTTTAATATTTTTTCTTTATTATTGGGGTCTCCACCCACTGAGATACCCACCCTATGACAAACATGAACACTTTCATATTCCATTGAAGTCTGCCCCATGTGCATTCTATCCCAGTACCATTAGAGACCATTAGAGAGATTGGTGTATTGTTTTCTTTACTTGTGGTATCTTTAGGGGGCTCTGGTATTAGTGTGATGTTGGCATCATACAATAAGTTGGCAATGTTCCATTCACTTCTATATTTTGGAATATTTTAATCAGAATTGTTGTTCATTTTTTTCCCAGAATCATTGGTAGATTTCACATGTACAGCCAGCCAACTGGAACTGGGCTCTTCTTAGTTGGGAGGTTTTTAAATGACTAATTTAATCTTGTTACTTCTGATTGGCCTATTGAGTTCAATTTCTTCCTTCATCAATGTAGGCTGCTAGTGTGTTTCTAGAAATTTATACAGTTCATCTAAGTTATCCACCATATTGGCATACAATTTTTCAGATTATCTCTTATGATATACTCTATGTCTTTGGCATTGGTAGTGATTTTGCTTCCCTCATATTTTATTTTATGCATTTGCATTTTCTTTCTTTTTTTATTAGTCTAGATAAGGGATTGTCATTATATTAATGTCCTCAAATACCCGATTCTGGTTTCAATTATTTGTTCCAGTGTTTTTTATTCTCAATTTCATTTACCTCTGCTCAAATCTTCATTATTTCAATCTATTTGCTTGCTTTGGTATTAGTTTTTTTTTTCCTAGATCTCCTAGGTGTATAGTTTGGTTTTGGATTCTAGCTCTTTCTCTTTTTTAATGTAGGCATTTATTGCTGTAAATTTCCCACTCAGCACTGCTTTTTCTGCATCCCATATGTTTTTATATTCTGTCTTCTCATTTTTATTCATTTCAAAGTTGTTACTTATTTCATTTGCAATTTCCTCCTGATTGTCTAAGAGTGTGTAATTTAACTTCCATATCTTTATCCCTAATTCTGGTTCTCAGCCTCTTGTTGATTTCCAGCTTTATTACATTGAGGTCAGAGAAATTTCTTTGAAAAATTTAGGTCTTTCTTAATTTATTGAGGATTTTTCTGTGATTTACCATGTGGTCTATATGGGCGAATGGTTCATGTAACTGTAGAAGAATATATATCCTGCTGTATTTGTGTGTATTGTTCTGTATATGACTATAAGGTTTAGGTCCTCTAATGTATTATTCAAGGTTTCTGTTTCTTTATTGACACTTGATGAGATTGTCCCTCCAATATTAATAAGGGTGTATTAAAGTCCCACTCTAAATTTAGGGTTATCTAATTCTTGAAATAGTTTTTCCAGTATTTGCTTCCTGTGTGTTGGAGCATCCTGTTTAAGTGCACACATGTTTATGATTGTTTTTACTTCTTGTTTGATTACTCTTTTTATTAATATGTTCTGTCCTTTGTCTCTTACAATAGTTTTGCATTTAAAGACTTTCTTAAAGCGAGTTCATTTCAGACAGCATATAGATGAGTCATATTTTCTTATCCATTCTACCAATCTGTGTCTCTTGATTGGAGAGTTTAATCCATTAACCTTCAATGATATTACTTTCAAACTATAACTTACATTGGCCATACTTTCTTTAGTTTTATATGTCATATTTTTTCTTTCTATCTTTTTAGTTACTCTTACTAGTAATCTTCCTTTCTACACTCCTCTGACCCACTATCTCCTGTTCTTTTTTCCTTTAACCTGCAGAACTCCATTAGTATTTCTTAAAACACAAGTTTCTTGTTCCCAAATTCTATTCATTTCAGTTTATTTTTTAATGTTTTGAAATTTCCTTCATTTTTGAATACCAGCTTTGCTGGATACAAAATTCTTGACTGACAGATTTTTTTTCTCTTATCACTTTAACTATGTCATACAGCTGCCTTCTCACCTCCATGGTTTCAGATGAGAAATCTGCACTTAGACTTATTGACTTTCCCCTGTATGTGATGGATATTCTTTCTCCTGTTTTTGTAGTATTCTCTTTTTCTTCAACATTTGAAAATTTG
Organism: Chaetophractus vellerosus; assembly: GCA_004027955.1. Taxonomy (NCBI): domain Eukaryota; kingdom Metazoa; phylum Chordata; class Mammalia; order Cingulata; family Chlamyphoridae; genus Chaetophractus; species Chaetophractus vellerosus. The sequence continues at coordinate 4,537 of PVKH010027634.1, read as the reverse complement.
ATATGTATACATCTCAGAGTAGGCCTGTTAGGATTTATATTGTTTGGAGTATTTCAGGACATGTATATCTATGTCCCTCAAAAGAGTTGGGAAATTTTCAGCCATTATTTCATCCAAGAAACCTTCTGCCCCATTTTCCCAACTCTTCCACTTCTCAGATGCCTACAATGCATTTGTTTCTGTACTTTATACATTGCCACTGAATTCCCTGAGTCACTGCTGAATTTTTCTTTTTATCTATCTGTCCTACTATTGGTCTGATTTCAGGTTTAATGTTTTTGACATCACTTATTCTTTCCTCTACTTGCTTAAAACTGCATTTATGCACTTCCAGCATTTTAAAATTTTCTTTTGCACTTTGCCTTTCATCACATTCAGATCTGCTATCTTTTTATGTAATGGTTACAATTTCTTCAGTATGGTTCCCATGTGTCCATATCTTTTATTTCTTCCTTCACTTCATTAGGTGGATTCATTATATCTCTTTGGACATCCTTGATCAGGTGTTCAATGATCTGCATCATCTCATGTTTTTTTTTAAATTGTTCATTAGACTGGGCTGTGTTTTCCTGTTTCTTGGTATGACTTGAATTTTTCTTGTTTTCTAGGCATCTGTTTATCTTTATCTCATTATCAGATAGTTAGCTTCCCTTTCTACTCTAGAATTTTTAAATATTATTTTGTGTGAAGCTTCATTTTTGACACTTGGCAGTACTTATTCTACATCCTTATAGCTGTCTGTGTTCCCTTGGAAAAATATTAAGAACATAGAAAATGAAAGAAAGAAGAGAAAAAGTAAAATAGTAGTAATAAAAAGATGGAAAATGAATCCTAAAAGAGACAGAAAAATAAGTATTTAATAAGAGTTAAAAAAAACATGAAAATACAAAGGAATAAGAATAAAAATGGAATAAAATTGAAACAGGAAAAAACAATAAAATAAAAGAACAGAAATATGAAAAGAAGAGAAAAATGAAGATAAAACAAGAAAATGTGTAATGAAAGGAAAACAACTGAAGAGGGAAAATGAAAGGAAAAAAATAAATAATGGAGACCATATAAGGATAAGATACAAAGGGAACAAAGAAAAAGCTAAGAAAACAAAATTAAAAGACCAACCCAAGAAGAACAGCTTTCCTTCTTAGGAATATAGGATCCTTCTCAGGCTGCCATTGTTCTTCAATCACCCTACAGCTTGCCATTCACAGGTAAGGTACCTGGTTTTAGTGAATAAAAAAAAAAAGAATAAGAAAATAAAATAAATTAAAAATCATAAAAATTGTTAAAAAACCAACATCGAAAACAAAATCTATATATCAGTCTATAACTTCCTGTCCTCACAACTGCGTAGATCACTCTGTGGAACCCTTCACCAATTAGGTACCACAAATTGAACTAGGGGCCTAGTATATGTGAGGCAGGCTTTTCTCCCCTGTGCTACACCCACTCCACAGGTTTGGTAGACTACTGAAAGCTTATGTGGCTTTCCCAATCCCCTTTCTCTCAGGCAAGTTGGTCTTCTAAACTTTTCCTGGCTATCTTTCTTGGCTTGTCTCCAGGGCTGGTTAGGCACTGGTCTCACTAAAGCCCCTCCCTGACCTAGTTCCTCTTTCTCTGATTCAGTTTGATGACTTGTCTGTTCAGATCTAATCTCCAGTCTCCCTGGGGTACATTGTTGCTGGCTGAGGTCTCTTTGAGATTCAAATGTAGCTCAGCTGGCTGAACTCACTGAAAGAAGTCATGCTTTACCTTGGACTAACCCTTCTTTGTTCCATGTAGCAGAACTTTCTTTCTGACTCTGTTGGCTGCAGTGAGCCAGGAGTTTTACCGAGGCTATTCACCTTAAGAATGGGGTATATGTGCTTTCCCAGTTACAGGGGTGAAAAACTCACTGTTTTCATTTGACCTCTTTTTCACTCTGCCCTTCTCCCTCCTGGATAATTTGCGACACTCTCCTGGTATGCAGATTCCCAAAGCAGCTCCCTCAGAGCTGGGTATAAATATACCAAATGTAATATATGGGTTAGAGTTAGTTGAAATATTTTAATGATGCTCTTTCATGGTTTATAACAAATTTTTCACAACAATGCATGGTATTGGTATTGGGATGATGTACAAGAGTCTTCTATGATTGATTATATGCATACTTGTTTTTTAAGATCAGAAATTTTGGGGCCAGCTGTATAGCCCAGTGGATAGGGTGCCAGTTTACCACATGGGAGGCTCTGGGTTCGGTCCCTGGGGCCTCTCTGGGTGGGCAGGCTTCTTGAGAAGGCAAAACCCACCATGGGCAGGGCAGAGTCACTGCAGGCAGAGCAAAAGCCACCATGGGCAGGGCAAAGCCACCACAGGCAGAGCAGAGCCACCTGTGGGCAGGGCAGAGATGCCCTCAAGTGGGGCAGGCCACCCATGAGTGGGCAAGGCCACCACTCACCAGTGAAGCTGACTCGGTGTGTCACCACAGTGTGGGGGAGTGGACAAAAAGCAGAAAATAAAAAATAAATCTTAAAAAATATCAAAAATTTTGCTATACACTTATTAGTTATTATTGTGCTTATATGGGTGATATTCTTCAATAAAATTGTATAAAAATATAATATTAACATACAAATAGCTGTCAGTGGTTTATGAGGTAAATAGAACTTATGCAAGGAGAAAATTACACCCAGTATAATTTATATGCTCCATGGGTAATAATAAAAGTAACAGCAATATTGCTGAGACCACAAGCTGACTTTGAAACAATTGCAGTCAATAAATGGCCAGTTATAATAGGAGGTCCAAACCCAACCCTCATGCCTGTGTGAAATAGCCATCTTCTCCCCTTATTAAAACAACATCATGCTCTAAAGAAAGAAATCAAATGGAGTTCTTATGTTGTGTGAGAAAGATAGCTGTTTGTGGGGAAAATAGTGTACTAATTTAGAATATGTTGTTTGTCATAGACATCTCTTGATTTGATGACTTGTTTATACTGGAAAACCTTGGGAATGTTATCTGATCTCTCTGGGACTCATATAGGTGTTTGATAATTGAATGAGATAAAAGCATGATGCTTATAAACTTGTTAGACTTTTAAAATGAAAAAGTTTAGCTCTCATATGAACAATGGATAAAATTATTAAGCTAACTGAATTAGAAAAATAAACTTACTATTAAACATAGTTGGCTACCATTCATATTGACTTATAAATGTATAAAAACATATTAAAGCAGACTCACTTGATAAATTGCCCCCTATTTATCTGCCTGTCTTTAGTAGGCAGTGTGGGGAATTACTACATTTATTCTTTACACAAAGACCTGGTGAAGACCACAATTTTGGCTGTATAGCTAAAAACAAGATCAACTAAGGACTCTGCCCAGTTGTAGTTTCCATACAGTGTATGTGGCATACCATAAACAGATGCCTTAAGAGTCAATGTGTAAAACTACACAACATTGTTAAAGGAAATCAAAGAAGACTTAAATAAATGGAAGAATATTCACTGTTCATGGATAGGAAGACTAAATATCATCAAGATGTGTATCCTACCAAAACTAATCTACAGATTTAATGCAATCCCAATAAAAATTAACATTGTACTCCTTAAGGAATTGGAAAAACTAACTAAAAAATTTATGTGGAAAGGTAAGAGGCCCCAAATCGAAAAAGACATATTGAAAAAGAATAATGAAGTTGGAGGTATCACACTACCTAACTTCAAAACATACTACAAAGCTACAGTGGTCAAAACTGCATGGTATTGGTACAAGGATAGACACATTGACCAAAGGAACTGAATTGAGAGTTCTGATACAGATCCTCACAAATACAGTCACCTGATATTTGACAAGGCCACCAAGCCCACTCAGTGGGGAGAGAATGGCCTCTTCAACAAGTGGTGCATGGAGAACTGGATATCCATAAGCAAAAGAATGAGAGAGGAACACCATCTCACACCCTATACAAAAATCAACTCAAGGTGGATCAAAGATCAAAACATAAGAGCCAAGACCATAAAAACCTTGGAGGATAATGCAGGGAAGCATCTACAGGACCTTTTAAAAGGAAATGGTTTCATGGACTTCACACCCTAAGCACAAGCAGCAAAAGAAAAAATAGATAAATGGGATCTCCTCAAAATTAAAAACTATTGCAGCTCAAAGGATATTATCAAGAAAATAAAAAGGCATCCTACCTAATGGGAGAAAATTTGGAAACCATATTCCTGATAGGAGCCTCATATCCTTCATATATGAAGAAATCCTACATCTTGAAAATAAAAAGACTAACAACCCATTTAAAAACTGGGCAAGTGACCTGAAAAACAGTTCTCCAAGGAAGAAATACAAATGGCTAAAAACCACATGAAAAAATGCTTGACATCTCCAGCTATTAGAGAAATGCAAATCAGAACTGCAAGGAGATACCATCTTACACCCATTAGAATGGCTGCTATTAAAAAAATAGTAGACTATAAATGTTGGAATGGATGTGGAAGAATGGGAACACTCATCCTCTAATGGTGGGATTGTGGATTGGTCCAGCCAATGT
>PVKH010027633.1:0-12982 GCA_004027955.1 Chaetophractus vellerosus | reverse complement strand
AACATGGACTAAAAGATGGCCTAGCATGTCTGAGGTTGAGATGCCTGGTTTGCCCTGGTATACAGTAGAAGAGGGAATTTAAAGACTTAGAGAGATTAGAATGCTGGAATGGATCTACCATTTAACATCTGCCATTCACCCCAGGAATGTCCAGAGAAAACACCTTTAACCAGGACTGTGAGGAATAAATTTGTAAGACTAACTCCATCTTCCCTGAAGAGCTCTGTGGTTGCTCTTCTCTGTAGTCCAGATATTACTGTAGGGAGGGCTGTAATGGAATTAGAATCCTTAAATATTATGGGGATGATCGGATCTCGGTCAGGTAAAAGTCAAGTATCAGCAGTTAATCACCAAAGACAAGGTGGGCGTGGCTACCACAATGAAAGGCAGATTCAAAGCAGCATTCAAAATAGTCTGAGATGCATAGCATTATGGCATTGGGTAATAGATCATGCGGTACCTAGAAGTGAAATAGATGGGCAGCCTACTAAATTTCTTATGGATCTGTATAAGCAGAAGAGTTCGAGGTCAGGTGAACAAAACCCTAACTTAAATTATGATGCAGAGAATCATGGCCCTTTAATCAATTCCCAGACTTGAGACAGTTTACAGACCCAGAGCCCCTTGAACGAGGAGAAGCCCAGGTCCCCTTTGGGAAGGAACCTGTTTAACTGCCAAAAATGTATACTGTTATTCTTCCTCCCACCTTTCCCCAAGGAGACTTTTATCAGAGTAACTGTGCATTGGGGAAAAGGAACTGATCAGACATTTTGGGGATTATTAGACACTAGCTCAGAAGTGACATTAATTCCAGGAAACCCAAAACGTCACTGTGGTCCACCAGTCAGAGTAGGAGCTTATGGAGGTCAGGTGATTGATGGACTTTTAGCTCAGGTCCGTCTCACAGTGGGTCCAGTGGGTCTCCGGACCCATTCTGTGGTTATTTCCCCAGCACCAGAATGCATAATTGGAATAGACATACTCAGTAACTGGCAGAATCCCCACATTGGATCCCTGACTTGTGGAGTGAGGGCTATTATGGTTGGAAAGGCCAAGTGGAAGCCCCTAGAACTGCCCCTACCTAGTGAAATAGTAAATCAAAAGCAATACTGTATTCCTGGAGGGATTGCAGAGATTAGTGCCATCATTAAGGGTTTGAAAGATGCAGGGGTGGTGATTCCTATGACATCCCCATTCAACTCTCCTGTTTGACTTGTACAGAAAACAGATAGATCTTAAAGGATGACTGTAGATTATCATAAACTTAACCAGATGGTGACTCCAATTGCAGCTACTATCCCAGATGCGGTATCATTATTTGAGCAAATCAACATATCCCCTGGTACCTGGTATGCAGTTGTTGATCTGGCAAATGCTTTTTTCTCAATTGCCATTAATAAGGACCACCAGAAACAGTTTGCTCTCAGCTGGCAAGGCCAGCAGTATACCTTCACTGTCCTGCCTGAGGGGTATAACAACTCTTCAGCCCTATGTCATAATATTGTCCACAGGGACCTTGATGGCCTCTGCCTCCCACAAGACATAAAACTGGTCCATTATATTGGTGATATCATGTTGATAGTACCTAGTGAACAGGAAATAGCAAAGACTCTAGACTTACTGGTAAGGCATTTTTGTTGAGAGGATGGGAGATGAATCCAACAAAAATACAGGGACCTTCCACCTTAGTGAAATTTCTAGGTGTCCAGTTTTGTGGGGCATGTCGAGATATCCCTTCTGAAGTGAAGGATAAGCTGTTGCATCTGGCCCCTTCCACGACCAAAAAAAGAGGCACAATGCCTAGTTGGTTTCTGCGGATTTTGGAGATGCATTGCTCATTTGGGTGTGCTACTCCTGTCCATTTACCAAGAGACCAGAAAAACTGCTGGTTTTGACTGGGGACCAGAACAAGAGGAAGCTCTGTGACAAGTCTAGGCTTCTATGCAAGCTGCACTACCACTTGGGTCATATGATACAGTAGATCAAAAGAAACTGGAAGTTTCAGTGGTAAATAGAGATGCTGTCTAGAGACTTTTTCAGGCCCCTACAGGAAAATTACAATGCAAACCCTTAGGATTTTGGAGCAAAACCCTGCCATCCTCTGCAGATAACTACTCTCCTTTTCAGAAACAGCTTTTGGCCTGCCACTGGGCCTTAGTAGAGACTGAATGCTTAACCATGGGACATCAAGTTACCATGAGACCTGAGCTGCCTATTATGAGCTGGGTATCTTCTAACTCACCAAACCATAAAGTTGGATGTGCACAGCAGCACTCCATAATAAAGTGGAAGTGGTATATAAGAGAAAGGGCTTAAGCGGGTCCTGAAGGCACAAGTAAGTTACATGAGGAAGTAACCCAAATGCCCATGGTCACCATCCCGGCCATGTTACCTTCTCTTTCCCAGCCCACAGCTTTGGCCTCTTGGGGAGTCCCTTATTGTCAGTTGACTGAGGAAGAGAAAACTCAGGCCTGGTTTACAGATGTTTCTGCATGATATGCAGGTACCACCTGAAAGTGGACAGCTGCAGCATTGCAGCCCTTTTCTGGGACATCGCTGAAATACAGTGGTGAGGGCAAACCCTCCCAGTGGGCAGAACTTTGAGTAGTGCACCTGGTTCTTCATTTTGCTTTGCAGAAGAAATGCTCAGAGGTGCATTTGTACAATGATTCATGGGCTTTTGCCAATGGTTTGGCTGGATGGTTAGGGACTTGGAATCAACATGATTGGAAAATTGGTGACAAAGAGGTCTGGGGAAGAGATATGTGGATAGATCTTTCTGAGTGGGCAAAAAACATGAAAATATTTGTGTCCCACATGAATGCTCACCAGAGGGTGACTTGAGCAGAGGAAGATTTTAATAATTAAGTAGATAAGATGACCTGCTCTGTGGCTAATGTTCAGCCTCTTTCCCCAGCCACTCCTGTCATTGCCCAATGGGCTCATGAACAAAGTGGCCATGGAGGTAGGGATGGAGGTTATGCATGGGCTCAGCAATGTGGACTTCTCCTCACCAAGGCTGACTTGGCTATAGTCACTGCTGAGTGCCCAATCTGCCAGCAACAGAGACCCAAACTCAGTCCCTGATACAGCACCATTCCCTGAGGTGATCAGCCTGCTACCTGGTGGCAGGTTGATTACATCGGGCCACTTCCACCATGGAAGGGGCAGTGATTTGTTTTAACTGGAGTAGACACATACTCTGACTATGTGTTTGCATATCTTGCACGCAATGCTTCTTCTAAAACTATCATCTGTGGACTTACCAAATGTCTTATCTACCACCATGGCAGTCCACAAAGCATTGCCTCTCATCAAGGAACCCATTTCACAGCAAATGATGTGTGGGAATAGGCACATGCCCATGGAATTCACTGGTCTTACCATGTTCCACATCACCCTGAAGCAGTTGGATTGATAGAATGGTAGAATGGCCTTTTGGAGACTCAATTACCCCACCAACTAGGTAGCAATACCTTGCAGGGCTGGGGCAATGTTCTCCAGGAGGCTGTGTATGCTCTAAATCACTGTCCACTCTATGGTGCTGTTTCTAGTATAACTGGGATTCATGGGTCCAGGAATCAAGCAGTGTAAATGGCAGTGGCACCACTCACTATTACCACTAGTGTCCTACTAGGAAAATTTTTGCTTCCTGTCCCTGCAACCTTAAGTTCTGCTAGTCTACAGGTCTTACTTCCAAAAGGAGGAATGCGGCCACCAGGGAACACAACAATGATTCCATTGAATTGGAAGTTAAGACTTGATGTAGCCACTTTGGGTTTCCTCTTACCTCTGAATCAACAGGCAAAGAGGGGAGTTACTGTACTGCCTGGGGTGATTGATCCTGACTATCAAGGAGAAATAGGGGCCGGCTCGATAGCCCAGTGGATAGGGCGTTGGCATACCACATGGGAGGCCCTGGGTTCGATTCCCGGGGACCTCTCCTAGTGGACAGACCGCCTTGAGAATGGCAAGCCGCCATGGTTGGGCCGGAGCCGCCGTGGGCAGGGCAAGAAGCTGCCACGGACAGGGCAAGAGCCGCCACGGGCAGGGCAAGTCGCCCGCGGATGGAGCGCAGCCAGCCACCCGCGAACTGAAGCAAGCGCCGGCCGTGAACGGACGCAGAGACCGCCCACAAGCGGGGAAAGCCGCGCCTGCGCAGTGACCATTCTCGGCGCGTCGCCGCAGCGGGGAGAAGGGGAGATATGTAATAAAATAAATAAATCTTTAAAAAAAAAAAAAAAGGAGAAATATATGCATGTCTGTAATTGTTTTTACTTAGAGACTAAGTACAGTTTAAGGTAATGTGTATGGTTGCTGAGTTGACAAGAGGTGGACTGTGGTGGTTAGGCTAATGTGTCAACTCGGCCAGGTAATTGTGCCAAGTTGTTTGGTCAAGCAAACACTGGACAATTGTAATACAAGGACATATATGGGCTTTAGTCATTACTAAGTTTACTGCATAGATGGCTGATTATAGCTACCATCAACCAGGGAGATTGCCATCAGCAATGAGTGATGCTTTATCCAATCAGTTGAATGCCTTAAAAGGGGAAGTGATTTCAGCATTGAGAGAATTTCCCAGCTTGTCTTTGGATAGCCAACATCTCCCAGAAACTCGTCAAGAACCTTCATTGGATTTTCGTCGGAGCCCCTAGTTTGCAGCCTCCCTGCGGAACATGGACTTGTCCATCCCCGCAGTCAAGTGAGAGATTCTTATAAATTGTCATACTATTTACAGATATCCCCTGCTGATTCTGTTTCCCTGAAGACCCCTGACTAATACGGGTAGATAATTCTTCTTTGATTTGCTGATTCATGTCCTTTGCCATAAATCTATTGGGAGTGGTTATGTCTTATGATTTCCAATAGTGCTTTCTCTATTAACAACACTTTGTATGTGTATATTTTATAAATGATATATAATCTCTTTATTTTAACAGCCTCTATTTGTCCCCTGTAAAGATCCTGGATCCCCCTTCAGTAATATACATTTTTGTGCCAGAGATGGTGTTTTAGATAAAATCCAGTAGATACACCCATTAAATCTTTGTATGGATTCTAGTGATTTTATGTCCATAGTTTGGTCAATTTACTATTAAAACCAGTATTCATATAGCACTTACCTCCCTCCCCAATCTACAATTTTTATATAACTATTTCATTAAGGACTGTCTACCATCCCAGAATTCATCTTTCCTTTAGAATTTTAATCTTTTATTTTGAAAAATATTTGACTTAAAGAAGAGTTACAAAGATAACATAAAGATTTTCTATATACCTATCACCAGATTCCCCTAATTTTAATACTTTATTTAACCACATTTCAGTTATCAAAATGAAGATATTAGTATTTTTACAAGACTATTAACTAAACTATAGACTTTATTCACTTTTCTTAGTTTGTCCACTAATGTCCCTTTTTTTGTTCCAGGAGTTATATCCTTAGTGTGCCCTAATCTGTGACAGTTCCTCAGTGATTCCTTGTTTTTCAAGACAATAATATTATTGAGAAGTACTGGTCATGTGTTTTGGAAAATGTCACTCAATTTGGGTTTGTCTGATGCTTTCTCATGATTAGATTAGGGTTATGGATTTTAGGAACAAAGCCACAGAGAAGATGTGTCCTCCTCATCACATCATGTCAGGAGTACATGATATCAGCATGACTTAGCATTGGTGATATTAACCTTGGTTACTATGTTAGGATTTCTCCACTGTAAAATTGGTGTTTTTCTCTTTCCATACGCTCTTAGAAATGAGGCACTAATTCGAGCTCACTTTCAAGCAGAGGGGTGTTAAGATCCACTTCCTGGAGAGAAGAGTATCAAAGAATTTTGAACATATTTTAAAATCATACATATTTTGGAGTAGATACTTTGATGTTATGCAAATATTGTTTCTCCTTAAGCTTCCCTCAAGTAGTTTTATCATTACTTTTGAATATTGCCTGCGGCAATTATTCTTGTTGTATTCTAATGGTATTTTCTAATTCCCGCATCCCTTCTATGTTCATTAATTAGAAGTCTTCTTTAATTTATTAATTAAATTAATAAATTCTCCCCCATTTATTAATTTATTTATTAACTCCTTTACTTATATCAGTACTGAATCATAGATATTTTTGTTTTCTTTGCATTATAATCCAACACTGTCAATTATTTTATTGCTCAAATTATTCCATCTTTGGCCATTAGGAGCTTTTACAGGTTGGCTCCTGTGTCCTTTTTATTTTTTAAAAGATACTTAGATTCCATAAATTTTACACCAAAAATGTAGAGTTTCCCATATGCCCCATTCCCCACACCTCCCACACCCTCCCACATAAATATCCTTCATTGAAAGTCCTGTATCCTTTTTACTTCCCTTGTCCTTTAAACTTTTTTTCAGCATATCCTTATTTTCAGGCACCACAGAATGCTCCAGACTCATCTTATATTTTCTATGCCCCGGCCCCGGAATCAAATCTTTCTCTAAGTAACTTCTTAATTGGATAATGATAATTAGAGATCATGGTGCTGGTTGTGTTTATTAGGTTTTTCTACCTTTTTATCCTCTGAGCAGGTAGAGAAAGGAAATGTAGATACATATATTATCTATATATATTTCTTTGTGTGTATGTGTGTGTGTTTGTGAACACATAAGCTCATAATGATATCTCCGACTCCAATTTTTGACCATAAGGTTTATGCTAGAAGGAAAAGGACATTTTCCTTCTCTGTAAGTCCTTTTTGGTACAGTGAGAAACCTAGTTATGATTATCTACAATATGTTTACTTATTCAAATTTAGTATACATGTAAAGTAGTTTCAGTATTGCTAGCTTGTACCTCTGTGAAAAACAAATGACCAACTGCATAGTGTTTGTAAGCAGAGCTTTTTGTCATTAGTCTTACAGTATGTTGTCAAAATACTGTTTTACAAAGTTACTTACATCAGCTTTTTTTCCCCCTAACCACTTTTAGTGTGGTTATATCATATATTTATAATATAGTTAGGCGGCCGGCTGTATAGCCCAGTGGATAGGGCGCCGGTTTACCACATGGGAGGCCCTGGGTTTGGTCCCCGGGGCCTCTCCGGGCGGGCGGACAGCTTGAGAAGGCAAAAGCCTCCGTGGGCGGGGCAGAGCTGCCACGGGCAGGGCAAAAGCCACCATGGGCAAAGCCACCACGGGCAGGGCAGAGCCGCCCACAAGCAGGGCAGGCTGCCCGTGAGTGGGCAAGGCCACCGCTCACCGGTGAAGCTGACTTGGCGCGTCACCGCAGCGGGGGTGGCGGGGGTAGACAAAAAGCAGAAATAAAAAATAAAATCTTATAATATAGTTAGATTCATTTGTGCTTTGCCTTCCATCTAGGGTTCACCTGAAAGCATGGTTGATTTTGTTTTTGCACATGGTAAAAGTCATTCTTTGTGGTGCACAGTGATGATGGTGAATGCATAGAGTCACTTACCACTACCATTCAGAACAGTTCCATTACTCCCAAAATTGCTTTGTTCTGCCCCTTTGTACTCAATTCCTCCCCAACTTCCTGGCAACCACCAAAGTGCTTTCTATCCTTAAAATTTTATCTTTTCCAGAAAGTGATATAAAGGGAATCATACAAAATATAGGTTTCTGAGTGTGGCTTCTTTTACTTAGCAAAATGCACTTAAGATTCATTCATGTTGGTGCATGAGTCATATAGACTGTTCTTTTTTATTGCTGTGTAGTATTCTATTATATGGGTCTTCCAGTTCGTTTTTCCATTCCTGAGTTGAGGGATATCTGGGTTATTTTCAGTTTTGACAGTTATGAGTAGAGCTGCTATAAACATTCATATACAGGTTTTTGTATAAATATGTGTTTTTAATTTGGGTACATGCCTAGATGTGGAAATGCCAGTCGTCCCCTTGTTTATAAAATTCCTGTCTAGCTGTCCTTCATCCCTGGGAATTCTCTCCAGGTGTATACAATATGGATAAAAAACAATGATACTTTTATGTATCAATGGCCAGAAATGTGTTCTGGAATCTCTTTTTCAGAATTATGTAATTTGGAAAGAATTCTCTTTCCAATTAAAAATCTTAAATCATAACTACTACAAAAGTGTTATTCCCTCATTGACCCTAAAAGTAGAGAGTTTGAGATGAGCATTACAAAAAAAATGTAAAATGAGATTTTCTTGCAAGTAATATTTTATTTTCTATTTCATTTGGTAAAAAATACATTCACATACATATTGTGTTGAATTACCTAGTTTAAAATTTAAAAACTAATTAATAGAAAATGAATTTTATTTATTATTATAAGTCATTTGATTAAAAATATAGAACTCCAAATATAATTGTATAATTTATTTTGAGAATTTATTAAAGGACTACATACTAGAATTTATTAACTTATTTATTATTGGTATAATTTTTTACATAGTATACTGCCATGGAAAGTCTCTAATCCATGTTGATCTATGTTTTAGTTTCCTAGGCTGCTCAAAGCAAATACCATGAAATAGGCCAGTTAAACAATGGGAATTTATGTGCTCATGGTTTTGAGGCCCAGAAAATGTCCAAATCAAGGCATCATCAAGGTGATGCTTTCTTTCACCAGATGGGAATGATCCTTGGCTCCTCTGCCACATGGCAAGGCATATAGCAGCATCTGCTGGTGTCTCCCATCTCTTCTGGGTTTTGTTGATTTCAGCATCTTGCTTCTGTGGCTTTCTCCCTCTATGCCTGAATTTCATTCTCTTATAAAGAACTCCAGTAGTAAGATTTAGTCAGAGTTCAATAAATAAATATTTGGTAATCTGAAATGCCTAAGAAGTAGATTAGTAAATGGGGCTAACCTTTCTTGAGGCATCAATACTAAACTACTTCAGCCAATTTTTTTTTCCTAAGTAAGATAGTCAATATGAATTAATAATGATATCTGTTCATAAAATGTTAGTATAAAGGACATATCAGTTAAAAAATAACTATGGAGTCATTGAATTTTAGAATTATAAGAAACCTTGGAGATGTCCAATATTAAATAAATACTACTCCATAGGTGAAGCAACAAGCTTCAGAGATGCTGAGTGACATATCCAGAGCCATTTCTGAGTCCAAAGGCAATGGATTTTCTGTGACCAAACTGCTTCTCATTGGGTATTTGTGGGAATCTCTGACTAGTGGCCACTAATCTTAATTTTCTATCTTCAATTAAAGGCTACAGATGTATAAGTGACAGTCCCAAATTGAACATCTCAAGGGTTGCCAATTTTCTCACTTTGAACTCTGTTTTTTAAGCTCTTGCTATGCTAGTGTAATTGTTCTAAACACAGGAGATTTTCTTTCTAGATCATAATCCTTTCTGAGTAAGCTGAACTGACAGGAGAGAAGATGTCAGATATCCAGTCACATGACAGTATTTTATCCATCCCAAGAGGAGATGATACCTTTAACTAATAACCTAACTATGAGCTCCACCTTCTGCCATGTCTTTGACTGCTCTGCTTTCTCTTCTCTTCTGATTTTAATTTTAACTTCCCCATCTCACCTTCTAACTTCTATCTATATGTAGAGTTGCTTAATTTCCCTACTCCCAACTATATTCTCTAACACTTCCCTTTTTAAAGGTTCTTTGCCTGATGTCAACAAATGACTGTTAATAAAGAGATACTACAGGATAGTTGCTATCTTTTAATATATATGAGCTCCCCACAAACACTTTTCTACCCTAAAATATAAACTAATTATTGTCCAAAAGTTCGTCCCCTGCAATTATGGTTATGCCAGAGAAGTTTTCCTTCTTATTCATATTGCAAATTTGTTAAATGGACTTGGCCCTATACATTTGTGGGTCAGGAATTTATAGTAAGATCTGCACCCCTGAGGAAGGAATTTTCTGGTGTGAAAACCCCATTGGCTTATGATTATCCTTTATATCGTATATAGAGGCTAGTTTTTACAGTACTCCAGATGTAAATATTAAATTAATACTACCCAAAGCATTGTGATTTAACTAGAGCTCTTTAGTCTGAATGAGTTGTGCTTTAGAAGCCACATTTTCTAATTTTAGAACCTTCATATAGGATTATGAAAGAATCTAGCTTAGAAATTCTCTGAAGTAGGTTACCCTGCATATCAGTTCATTTTATTCTGAAACTTATTGGCATGACCTTTTGTTGAACCTCTTAGAAACACTCTGTTAAGTATTTGAATAGTATATGAAAATATATGGTGCTTAAATATTCAAAGGCAAAATAAAAAGAAATCTCACTTAAAAGAAATACTGTATGAATAATTGAAATAAACACAGGACCTGACCACAACATAGCAAATTGCTACCAAAAAGTCTCTATGGATGGGTAATTCTTTAAAAATAGAAAGCTGTTTTGATCAAACCCAGATGTTTCTATTTTTATATTCTTGGCAGACGTCTTCAATAGATTTTCATCTTCAAAAAGAAAAAGGCAGACTTTGCCTTCAGCCTTCTGTGCTTGAGTCCCAGGGTTTTTTATATAGGCAGGCATGCTTGTTGCTTATGTTTTGCTTTGGGCAAGTGGTATGAAAGAATCAGGGTGTGGAGAAAGTTTGGCCTTTGGATTGCTAGTTGTTTTGAGCTGTAGATGTATGGTTGGTGTTTTATAGCAGAGGGTAAAGATAAATTGTACTAGGAATCTGGGAGTGTTGCAGATAAAATGATTCCATTTATTACAGAAATCATAGTGATTCACCTTTAAGCCTTGTAATGGCTGATAAAAGCAGAAAAGGAAATAAAGCTTACCAACATCAGAAGGATGATGTTGATTAGTTTACGGCATGTGTTAAGAATCTTCAAGGAATTCTTGGTAACCTACTACTTGTAAAATGTTACAGATTACAGGAAACTAATTTAATTTTCTCTGTTGCTCTGATTTCTAGTGAGGATATTTAATGATGTGGATAGATTTCTGACTGAGCTAATACTATCACTTACAATAATTCCCCTGACTTGTAATATTTGTAAGCGCCTTATAAAGAGAGCATAATAGGCTTTCTCTTGGATTTTCTATTATAAAAAGCTATTTTTAAGTATTTAAGGCTGGAACACATATAAGATAATATAAATAATACTTCTTATAGTAATTTCTGAAGAATCAAAACACTCAGGATTTTCTTCAACTCTTATAAAACTAAGCTTGTTTGATTTTTACAGTAAACTCAACATAGAATATTTTTCAACTGTGTTAATAATGAGAGTGAGACTTGATAAAAGAACTTGATTTTTAAATGGTTTAAATTCTCAGTTATTTATATTTTATACCTTAAAACTTGTTTTATGGTTTTTTCTTCTTGGATTCACCAAAATGAAAGAGGACCATCCAGCTTCCTGCTGCACAATCCAGAAACTGCTCTAGCTAGTTTAAGCAGAATGATATTTAATTCAAGAAGCTTGGTGCTTACACAATCATTAGAAGTGCTGAAGAGCAGGCTTCAGGTTGAACTTTCAAGAAGAATTCTAATATCAACAACTCAGAGTTAGGCCTACAAGAAAGGGAAGTTCCAGTTTCAACCACTGGTTCCAGGATCTTATGCTCTAGCTGCAATCCAGAATCAAAAAGGCACCACCAGAATGGATGTTGAGCAAACCTGTTTCCTGAATATGGCAGGAGATGTCATCTGAATGTGGTCCAGGCTTTGACACCTGTGAATAAATGTTATATTACATTAAAGGCAATAATGCAAATAACCATGTCTCACCTGCACATGTAGGATGATTAGGTTGACTCAGTTTTCCCTGACTGTATTTCTGGTGATTCCCCCAAGTAGCTCACAAATACTAGGAAAGAACTCCACTCCCATAGCATTCCATGCTCTTTGCCCTACCCTGCTCAGAGCAGTTGTTCTCCCTGATCTTTTGCTATTCTACAGTGTCTGATATGCATAACCATTCTCTGATAGTGGATGCCACTCTCCCGCCAAGCCCAGCATTACAACTGACCCTCTCTCCTGTGCCAACCTGGACTTTAGTGTCTTCTTTAGCTTTAAGGGGCAGACCAGTTCTTTGCTAGTGCCTACCTTGAGTCATGCGGCTGCAGCTAAACGTCAGCATCCAGTGATTTGCCGGACTCAGCTAGCACCAGCTCACAACAGCTGCTGATTGTTAATCTGGGGGCAATTTTGTGAGTCATTTGTTAGACATAGTCATTATTTAAAAATAAATAAATAATATAAATTTTCAACTAAATAAACTATCAACCTGATGTTATTGAGTGGAGCTGAGAAGAGATCCACAGTAGCACCTCATTATGTAGCAGATACTGTTGATGTAAATAACTTCAAAAGCATAGGTAATAGTAAAGTGCAATGCATACTTAGAAATTGATGAGTTTGAGTACTTATTACCTTTGTATCTGTGATTCCCTATAAGCTGAAAATAAATTGGTTATTGTATGTGTGTCCCCATGCCCCAGCCAGCGACCTTGCCCTCCTCTTCAAACTCCAGCATCTCTTCAGGCTACCAAATAGACAGTCTTTTCCCGCCATTGATTCCCAGGTCAGGCAGAGTCTAACACGTAGCAGAACTCCTTTTACATCTCTGTTTCAGTCTGTCTTTTATACTCTCCCTTCCCTCCTTGGCCCAAGGGACACAATTTTGTAGCTCATTACTTGCTATCAACTTAGCAAAACAACTGCCCACCTGTTTGTCTCTTAGCTCCTTGTTCTTCAAGGAGGGGGTTTGAGGAAAGTAATTTTGTCATTGCTTTTTTTCCTAAACTAACCTTTTCTAAAGGGCTTGTGTATAAAATTAGTTACATACAAAGGTGTTTGGGGGATTCCATTCTTTGACTATTCACTTTCTTTAACTAGAACTAATAGTACCCAAGGTGAGGCCATTTGCCCATTTCTTTTCAGAATGGAAATTCTGATTTCAACACTGCCATTACCTCCTAAGTGTGCTTTATCACCCTCCCTGGCCCCCATGTAAATAATCCCAGGGCATTCAGGTGGTGGCTCTCCTTTTCCCCAGACCACTCTGC
>PVKH010027632.1:0-12982 GCA_004027955.1 Chaetophractus vellerosus | reverse complement strand
CACTAAAATATAAACTCCTTTTATTCCTGTTTTTGTTATCTATTGCTGCAAGACAAATTGCCATAAACTTAGCAGCTTATGAAAACATACTTATTATCTTACAGTTTTCATGGGTCAAGAATTTGAACATGGTTTAGCAGGGTCCTCTGCTCAGAGTCTCACAAGGCAGCAATCAAGGTATTGGCAGGGCTGTGTTCCTTTCCAGAGTTCACTGTTCTCTTCCAACGTCTCATGGTTATCGACAGAAATCACTTCTGTGTACTTGTGGGACCTTTGCCATATTCCATTGGCTAGAAACAAGTTACAGATTCTGCTCATGCTCACGGGAAGGGGATTATACAAGAGCTTGACTCATTGGGGGTCGGGTCACTTTAGGTTGTATCTGCCACAATTCCTAATATCTTAAAACTTCCCAGGGTAGCCACAACATCTGCTCTGACTTACTTTCTCTCTTTCTCTTATTTCTCTTTTTGTTCCCTAGGGTTTCTGTTAAGGTGTGTGTGTGTGTGTGTGTGTGTGTGTATGTGTGTGAGCTCAGCTATGCATTTAAAAGGATGGCTGTTATATTGTATCCACTGCCAATAGATGTTTGGTAGGGGGAGATTCTTTCAGCTTATCTAGTTTGCCCCTTTTCATTTAAGAGAAGACTACCTGTTCTTTAAGATTAGGCTTAACTGCCAGCTCATACAGTCTTCACATCCATGTGCTGTCTAATCCCCCAGCTTCTCACACTGAATTGTGATTTTACATATCTCCTGACAGTTCTTTGAAGGCATACCCATCGGTAAATTTGTTTCTAAATGCACGGGCAAGGGGAAATCAGTAATAGCAGAGGAAAGGGTGCCTTGGTCCCCCTCAGCACGGAACAGGGGATTTGAGGGAACCAGGGGAAGTTTGGGAAGTGCTGACAAATTAGTGGATGATGAGAGTGGTAGAAAATGGGAATAGATTCTTTCCTTCAGGACCATGTAAGGCACACTGCCCCCCAACATTAACTTCAGAAAGCTAAGGGCAAAAATTATACTTGGAACACAGTATCTTGTTTTCAGGTTCTGGTACTAAGGAAAGGAACTGTTTAGACTTGTTCAGTATGTTTAAGGTTGTAGAGGAACTTTTTCAAATCAGTCAGTTTTGGAGATAGAAGTCAGGGCTGTTCTCTCATGGATCTAAAAATATACTTTTATGTATAATATACATACAGAAGTGTACTTTCTCAAGGTCTCTGAAGGGTCTGAGATTTACTGTATTTACTACCCAAGGTAGTAAGCTAGCCTATTATTGTTTCATGGATCTTGGCGGAAGACATGAGATTCCTGGGTCAGTAACAAAGGACTTTACTACTCCTGGCACGCCAAGCAAAGCAGCATGATGACCTTCATCTGTGTGTCAGTTCCCCATGCCCTCCAGGGCCCTAAGGCATGCAGCAGGTGGCCCTAGATGGATGGCTGCAGACACAGGGTTTGGTTACTGAGCCTGGGGACCCTGCCACTTTATAGCAGCCTGTAAGAAAGTCTGTCCTTTGTCTAGGGTGAGACATTACCTCTTCCATCAAGTTAACTTGCTACGAGCACACCGTTGACAAATGCTCTGGGTAGAGTAGTCAGGCCTTGTATTTTAGGCATATCCAGGAAGAATGCTCAGGGCCCATGGCAGATTGCGTCTCCCAACATCCACATATAAGGAAACAGTGTATTATCATCAGGGATATTAAATATATGTATTCAGGCATTAACAAGGAGAAAGGGGAAAAGGGGGCGGGGCGTAAATGGCATGAGCAGGGTATCTTTAAGAAAGGCACCCAGAAATTGCTACAGAATGCTAACAACAGCTTATTGACTATAATTTGTTCTAGGGCCACACCTACCAGCAATAAATTCAGTTCTTAATCTGATTGGTCATTAGCCCAACTAACAAGTGGAAGATCTATGAACATATGAGAGAGAGAGATAATGGGTTACAACTACAACAAAGACTGCCTCTTTAGGGATGCCAATGATAGTAGTTTAAACCTGACTAAAGCAACAAAGCACAAATGGGACCCTGTGATTTCCTGAATACCATTACTGGTGCAGAAGACTGAACTGAAATGAGATTCTGGAATTCAGGGCATACAGGTTCAGGTTGTGGAAAAAACAGGTTGATAAAAGTTTAATTCATAATAACAGACAGTGATTTAAATGTCGTACAACTTAACTTATATATCTTTATTATTAATAAAGGCCTCAAAGGGCCCAGGATCACATTGACTCAGACCAGCTCCAGTGATCTGACCAAGAAACAAGTGCTTGACAACTCAAATCCTGTCACTTTGCCTTTCAAGTATGATATTGAAATATAAAATATAAAAATACTTAAGGAAGAAACACTAGGAAGGAATTAGCATATAAGTAAAATATAACATAAAAATAGAGAAAAAATTAGATCTGTAGTATTAATAATACTTTTGAATAGAAATTATTCAAAATTGAAGGCACAATTTCTTTTATTGATTGTAGTTGTAATCAACTGTAGATGCACTCAATCAGCCATAGAAGCAAACTGACTGATTTAGATCCATTTATGAAATACCCTCATAGTAACAGCCAGGCCAGCGCTTGACCAAACAACTGGACAGCATAATCTAACCAAGTCGACACATGAAATTAACCATACACAGATTTTAGGTGATTTTTTAAAAAACTTATATGAAGTTTATGATTTTCAGCAGATACTTAAAAGAGATTAAGATTGGAATTGGTCACTAAATAATTAGACAATTAATTTGTTAAATCCTTAAGATTTGGTTTACTGGTTGTATAAATAGACCAAGTATTTATAGAAATGGTGATTGTTTGATGTTTAATAAAATGTTAAATAAATTTAAATATTAATAATTGACTGAGAAAAGACAAATATTAGTGAGTTACTCTAAATATTATTATTTCTAAATTATTGAGAATTTCTAATTAGTGACTATTTCTAAATTAGTATTTCTAATATTTCTAATTAGTGTATATTTCTAAGTATTAACTAATTCTAAGAACTTCTCAGTCATGAAAGATGCTAACAGTGTCAATATGGTTGCTGAGAATTATCTAAACCTTTTTGAGCAACCAAACTGAATTTTATGCCCTTCCAGAGGAGTTATTCTAAATGTTAATATTTCAAATATTTCAAAGATGTTTCAACTAGTATTTCCAAAAACACCTGATACTTGACTTAAACTGAGGGGATTATGAAAAAAGATGATTATTTTAAGGTGATTAAAGTCTGACATTAAAAACAAGTTGGGAAGCGGATGTGGCTCAAGCGATTGGGCTCCCGTCCACCATATAGGAGGTCCAGGGTTCAATTCCCGGGGCCTCCTGGTGAAAGGCAAGCTGGCCCATGCGGTGAGGTGGCCTGAGTGGAGAGCTGGCCCATGTGGGGTGCTGGCCCATGAGGAGTGCTGGCCCGCGCAGGAGTGTTGGCCCATGCTAAGTACCAGCACGCGTGGAGAGCTCACGCAGCAAGATGTCACAACAAAAAGAGACACAGAAGAAAGACAATAAGAGACACAGCAGACCAGGGAGCTGAGGTGGTGCAAGAGATTGAGTGTCTCTCTCCACTCTCCCCAGGATCAGTTCCTGGTGCTGCCTAAAGAGAAGACAAACAGACACAGAAGAATACACAGAAAGCAGGCAGTGAGCACAAAAACAATGAGGGCAGGGAGAAAGAAATGAAAATAAAATAAATCTTAAAAAACAAACAAACAAACAAGTCAACAAACCAAAAAGTCTCCAGGGTGCAGATGTAGCTCAAGCAGTTGAACACCTGCTTCCCATGTACGAGGTCCCAGGTTCAATACCCTGTACCTCCTAAAACAAAACAAACAAACAAACAAACAAACTCTTATTGAAGAATGGATGTAGCTCAGTGATTGAGCATCTGCTTCCCATGTATGAGATCCTGGGTTCAATGCCTGGTACCTCCTTAAAAAAAAAAAGCTCCATAAACAGTAAAAATAAAGCACAAAAGAAAACTAAAGTACAATACCACATATAAATATTGATTCAAACATTCTAAATAAAATATTAACAAATGGAATTGAATGGGTATCAAAAGAATAATAATATCAAAAGAAGATAATGGCTGACCAGGGTGAGGTCGAGATGCCAGAATTGCCCTGGTGTACTGTAGATGAGGGAATCCAAAGGCTTAGAGAGACTGGAATGTTAGAATGGATTTACCATCTAAGACCTGCCCACCCACTCCAGGGATGTCCAGAGGACACACCTTTCACCAGGACTGTGAGGAATAAATTTGTAAGACTAATTGCCTGAAGAGCTTCTCTGTAGGTCAGATATTACCATGGGAACTGCTATCACAGAATTAGGGTTCTTAAACACTATGGGGATAATCAGATCCCAGGCTGGCAGAAGCCAAGTTGCAGCACTTAATCGCCGAAGACAAGGTGAGTGTGGCTACCACAATGAAAGGCAGACTCAAGCAATCAAAATAGTCTGAGTCACATAGACCTATGGTGCTGGCTAATAGATCATGGGGTACCTAGAAGTAAAATGGATGGGCAGTCTACTAAATTCCTACTGATCTGTATAAGCAGAAGAATTCTAGGTTGAGTGAACAAAACTCTAACTTGAATTACAGAAACGGAGAATCGCGCTCCTTAATCAGTACCCAGACTTGAGACAGTTTACAACCCAGAATGCCTTGAATGAGGGAAAGGCTGGGTCCTGTTGGGGAAGACCTTTTTACACTGCCCAAAATTTATACTGTTAATCTTCCTCCCAGCCTTCCCTAAAGAGACCTGTGGCCTTTTATAAGGGTAACTGTGCATTGGGGAAAAGGAAATGATCAGACATTTTGGGGATTATTAGACACTGGCTCAAAAGTGACATTAATTCCAGGAGACCCAAAACATCACTGTGGTTCACCAGTTAAGAGTAGGTGCTTATAGAGGTCAGGTGATGATGGAGTTTTAGCTCATTAGCTCAGGTCCATCCCACAGTGGGTCTAGTGGGTCCCCGGACCCATTCTGTGATTATTTCTCCAGTTCGGGAATGCATAATTGAAACAAACATACTTGGCAACAGGCATAATCCCCACATTGGTTCCCTTGTGAGGGCTATTATGGTAGGAAGGGCCAAGTGGAAGTCACTAGAACTGCCCCTACCTAGCAAAATAGCAAATCAAAAGCAATACCAGATTCCCTCGGGAGGGATTGCAGTCACCATCAAGGACTTGAGGGATGCAGGGGTGGTGATTCCCACCACATCCCCATTCAACTGTCCTATTTGGCCTGTGCAGAAACAGATGGATCTTAAGAGGATAACAGTGGGTTATTGTAAACCTAACCAGGTGGGTAATCCAAGTGCAGCTGCTGTCCCAGATGTGGTATCATTGCTTGAGCAAATCAGCACTTCCTCTGGGACCTGGTATGCTATTTATCTGGCAAATGCTTTTTTCTCAATTGCCATTAGTAAGGACCACCAGAAACAGTTTGCTTTCAGCTGGCAAGGCCAGCAGTATACCTTCACTTTCCTGCCTCAGGGGTATAATAACTCTTCAGCCCTATGTCATAATATTGTCCAAAGTGATCTTGATCATCTCTCCATCCCACAAGACATCACCTAGGTCCATTATATTGATATCATGTTTATTGGACCTAGTGAGCAAGAAGTAGCAATGACTCTAGGCTTATTGGTAAGGCATTTGCATGTCAGATGATGGGAGATAAATCTAACAAAAGTACAGGGGACTTCCACCTCAGTGAAATTTCTAGGTGTCCAGTGGTGTGGGGCTGTTGCAACATCCCTTCTAAAGTGAGTGATAAGCTGTTGCATCTGGCCCCTCCTATAACCAAAAAAGGGGCACAATGCTTAGTTGGCCCCTTTGAATTTTGGAGCCCACATATTCCTCATTTGGGTGTGCTACTCTGGCCCATTTACCAAGTGACCAGAAAAGCTGCTAGTTTTGAGTGGGGACTAGAATAAAAGGAGGCTCTGCAACAGGTCCAGGCTGCTATGCAAGCTGCACTGCCACTTGGGCTATATGATTCAGCAGATCCAAAGGTGCAGGAAGTGTCAGTGGCAAATAGAGATGCTGTCTGGAGCCTTTGGCAGGCCTTTAGGATTTTGGAACAAAGTCCTGCCATCCTCTGCTGATAACTACTCTCCTTTTGAGAAACAGCTTTTGGCCTGCTACTAGGTCTGCTACTATGGACCACCAAGTTACCATGAGACCTAAGTTGCCTAACATGAGCTGGGTTTGGTCTGATCTGCCAAACCATAA
This sequence comes from Chaetophractus vellerosus, assembly GCA_004027955.1. NCBI lineage: Eukaryota > Metazoa > Chordata > Mammalia > Cingulata > Chlamyphoridae > Chaetophractus > Chaetophractus vellerosus. The sequence continues at coordinate 6,712 of PVKH010027632.1, read as the reverse complement.
AGTTGGGCATTCACAGCAGCACTGCAGCATAAAGTGGAAGCGGTATATACACAATAGGTCTCAAGTGGGTCCTGAAGGCACAATTTACATGAGGAAGTAGCCCAAATGACCATGGCCACACTTCTGCCACATTGACTTATCTTTCCAGACCTCAACTATGGCCTCTTGGGAAATTCCTTACAGTCAGTTGACTGAAGAAGAGAAAACATGGGCCTGGTTTACAAACGGTTCTGCACCATATGCAAGTGCCACCCAAAAGTAGACAGCAGCAGCACTGCTTTTCTGGGATGTCCCTGAAGGACGGTGGTGAGGGGAAATCCTCCCAGTGGCCAAACTTTGAGCAGTGCACCTGGTTGTTCATTTTGCTTGGAAGGAGAAATGGCCAAAGGTGCCTTTCTACATTGACTCATGGGCTGTTTGTTGCCAATGGTTTGGTTGAATGGTCAGAGACTTGGAAGGAACATGATTGGAAAATTGGTGACAAAGAGGTCTGGGGAAGAGGTATGTGGATAACCTTTCTGAGTGGGAAAAACATGAAGATATTTGTGCCCCCATGTGAATGCTCACCAGAGGGTGACTTCAGAGGAATATTTTAATCAAGTGGATAAGATGACCAGTTCTGTGGATAGGGGTCAGCCTCTTTCCCCAGCCACTCCTGTCATTGCCCAGTGGGCTCATGAACAGTCACCATGGTGGTAGGGATGGAGGTTATGCATGGGTTCAGCAACATGGTCTTCCTTTCACCAAGGCTGACCAGGCTACAGCCACTGCTGAGTGCCCAATCTACCAGCAGCAGAGACCCACACTTAGCCTCTGATATGGCATCATTCCCCGAGGTGATCAGCCACATTGGATGATTTCCATCATGGAAGGGGCAGAAATTTGTTCTAACTGGAATAGACATATACTTCAGATATGGGTTTGTCTTCCCTGCATGCAATGCTTCTTCCAAAACTACCATCTGTGGACTTACTGAATGTCTTATCCACTACCATGGCATTCCACACAGCATTGCTTTTCATCAAGGAACTCACTTCACAGCAAATGATGTGCGGGAATGAGCACATGCTTCATGGAATTCACTGGTCTTACCATGTTCCCCATCATCCTGAAGCAGCTAGATTGATGGAATGGCCTTTTGAAGACTCAATTACGGCACCAACTAGGTAGCGATATCTTGCAGGGCTGGGGCATTGTTCTCCAGAAGGCTGTGTATGCTCTAAATCAGCGTCCACTCTATGGAGTGGTTCTCCCATAGCCAGGATTCATGGGTCCAGGAATCAAGTGGTGGAAATGGAAGTGGCACCACTCACTATTAACCCTAGTGATCCATTAGGAAAATTTTTGCTTCCTGTTCCTGCAACCTTAAGCTCTGCTGGTCTACCAGTCTTAGTTCCAAAAGGAAGAGTGCTCCCACCAAGGAACACAACAATGATTCCATTGAACTGGAAGTTAAACCTGCCAGCTGGCCACTTTGGGCTCCTTGTGCCTCTAATCAACAGGCAAAGAAAGGAATTACTGTACTGGCTGTGGTGAATGAGCCTGACTATCAAGGGAAAACGGGACTGCACCTACAATGGAGATAAAGAAGACTTTTCCTGACATACAGGAGATCCCCTAGGGCAGGGGTTCTTAACAAGGGGTCCATGAGCTTGAATTGAAATAATTAAAAAAACACTATTCTTGTGGGGACGTGTTGGTGCAGGTGTGATATTAAATAATACACAGCATAGTGTAGACTTAGTAAGGGGTCCATGGTTTTCACCTGACTAGTAAAGGAGTCTGTGGAACAAAAAAGGTTAAGAACCTCTGCCCTAGGGCATCTCCTAGTACTACTATGCCCTGTGATTAAAGTCAATGGAAAATTGCAACAACCCAATCCAGGCAGGACTAACAATGGCCCAGAATCTTCAAGAATGAAAGTTTGGGTCACCCCACCAGGCTAAAAACTACAGCCAGCTGAAGTGCTTGCTGAGGGTAAAGGGAACATGGAATGGATAGTCGGAAAAGGCAGTGATAAAAATGAACTTCAACCACATGACCAGTTTAAAAAATGAGGATTATAAGGGTCATGAATATTTCTTCCGTGTTTTATTATGAGTATGTTTGTATATGTATATATACATACAATGAATATTTATTGGTTTCTTCCCTATCTTTTCCCTTTGTCATATGATATAAGTTGTATTAATTCCATGTCATAATATTTAAGGATGTCAAGTTTAACAGTGAAGATTACTCAAGGACTTGCACCCTATTCTGGAGAGATTAACTACATTTCTGGTTGTATGCAGAACAGTTGTGCACTGTTAGGTGGGGAAAAAAAATGTATATATATATATATGTATGTGTGTATATATGTCTGTTATTATTTTATTTTATTTTATTTAGAGCTTAAGTTGGGTTTAAGGTGATGTGTATGGCTCCAAAATTGACAAGCGGTAGACTGTGATGGTCGGGATAATGTGTCAGCTTGGCCAGATAATGTTGCCAGTTGTTTGTCAAGCAAGCACTGGGCTAATTGTAATACAAGGGCATTTCATGGACTTTATTCATCAGTGAGTTGACTGCATCTATGGCTGATTACGTCTCATCCAATCAGTTAAAAGCCTTCAAAGGAGAAGTGATTACAGCATTCAGAGAGAGAATTCCCACCTCTACTTCAGATAGCATCTCCTGGGGAACTCATTGAGGACCTTCATTGTAGTCCCTGGCTTGCAGCCTGCTTTATGGAATTTGGATTCGTGCACCCCCAAAGTTGCATGAGACAATTTTATAAAATCTCATACTATTTACAGATATCTCCTGTCAATTCTGTTTACCTAGAGAACTCTGACTAATACTTAGGGTTTGTTTCAGGAATTTTTTAAATCAAAGAAATTTATAAGTATTAATTTTTATATCATTTAATTAAAAGAGAATAGTATATGACTATAGCAATAGATAATTGAATTTGAAAAAAAAATGAGGCACTTCTAATTTCATAATCTACTTAAATACAACAAATTTACACAACCAACCACAAACATTAGCTTAATGGTGAAATGATGTAGTTTCCATTAAATTGGAGGACTAGACTACCGATATGCAATATAGCCATAGCTATTTCAATAAAAGGAAATAACTCATATAAATATTGGAAAAGGAACTTTCATTTTTGACCTGCAGATAATTTGACTGTTGTGTAGAAAACTGAAGTGTCTAATAAAAGTATGAATAGAAACAACAAGAATTTTTGGTAAGATGGAAAATTTACTTTATTCAAATTTAAAATATTGAATACATGAAAACAGCATAACTCTATAAGAAGTCTAGAAAATAATGACACCATACAAAACAAGCAAAGGATTTGGATCCTGGATATATATTTTTAAATCACCTACAAATCAGTAAGAAAAAAAAGAATAAATGTGCAAAAGTCACAAGGAAAATCACCAAAAACACGATTGGTCAATAAAAATATATGAATAATACTCAACTCACTAGTGACTAGAAAAATAAATACTAAAACACATACAGAAGTAGAAATATAGCATACTTATTTCACCAAATTGGCAATATGAACTAAGCTGAAAATGTATATAACCTATGCTTGAGCAATTAGAATTAGAGACTGCTATTCACATATACTAGAAAACATGAGAAAAGCTATTCACTGCTTTTATAATAGTGAAAAATTTTCAACAACTGCATAATGATCAAAAGAGAAGTTTTAATTGCATTGGAGTACATTTATATAACAATTGAGCTATAGAGTATTTCTTTTTGTAGAAAAATAGCAGCCCTACATTCAGAAAAAGGAAGCTAATTCCAGGTCCTGATATAAGCTGTTTGCTCACATCCAATCATGGCTAACCACATGAAACAAGGACTGAAAATTACAGCCTTAAAGTCTCATCTTTTGGATTTAGCAACATTTCCCAAAGATGTTAATAGATATTAGGAATGGGGGTTTAATGTTATTTTAAAACATTCTTTACTATAGAACGTTTAGTCATTTGTTTGGCTGATCATGAGCTTTTCATTTTTCCAAGGTGGAGTTTTAGTATTCAGTACTTCATAAACTTGTTTAAACATTGAAGCCTTTTAAAAAGTGCCACCAAGGACTAATGGTGTTCCTGGGGGTAATAAATTTAAAAAAACTCTTGTGTAAAGGTAGGGCTCTATATTAAACATGCACACATAGTGCCCTGGAGGAGTAATGTTCCGACTTATTGCAATCTAATTCATGATGGTTATCTGGCTAGAAGTGATTGAAAATGGTAAAATGTGAAAAAAAATGGGCCTTTTGTATTGAAGAAATCATATATATAATTCAATCCATTCCTTAAGTAATTTAGAAAAATTAATGAATCTCGACCAAAGTTCAGGAAATTTACCTGAAAGGGCCGGATAGTTTAGGATTGTGGTCCATCCAGTGTCTATTGAAACTACTGAACTCTGTTGTTGCAAAAAAACAGCCATACAATATGTAAATGAATGAGCATGTGTTCCAGTAAAACTTTACAATAGGTAGTTGGCCCACAGGCCATAATGGACCATAGTTTGCTGATCTCTAGTCTAGACAGTACTAGGGTTGTATCAATTCTTTTGTCTCCATCCAGATTTAATTAAACCAGAATAGTTAAGGCCTGGATATTCTAAGATAGAAGTTCCTAGTTCTTTAATAGATCCTTAGTTTCAACTGGCTGATAAAGTATTTAGATTTTCTGTATTTAGTTTCATAAGGGAAACTCACTAGCTTTTGATTTTTAGGAGCTATCCACATAGAGATTTGTTATTGTATTAAGTCACCCATGTAGCAATGAGTTGGCAAACTTTTGTTAGAAACAGTTTTCTTCTTTAAGTTACCTGATATGGCACCTAGTTTAAGTGCTGTTGTTAGAAGGGAGAGATTATTTTCCCTTTTTTTTTAATTTAAAAAGTTTTTAATTTCTAATATCCTCTTAAGTCAATTTTGACAAATTACATTTTCTAGGAAAATAATTCTCTATATTTCTAATTAAACTGGAATAATCTTAAGCATTATCTCACATTTAAAAATTCTTCCTCTATATTTACAGTTGATGCTAATATATTTTTAACAGAAAAGTTAAAAACTCTTGGTTCAAGATTACTGTTACATTTAAATCACTAAAATCTATTTCTAGATGTATACATTGCTTTTCACAGAAAACAACAACAACAAAACTTCTGAAGATTACTATTTTGGTTACTAATCATTTTAGTTGTATTAAATGCTTCCTTATATTGGTTTAAGGCTTATTTTGTTATTTTTCTAGCGCTGTGTTAAATGCTTACTCATTATTTTATCAATTTGTCAACACCTACCAAATGTTAGGCATTGAATAGGTTCTGTAAACAGAGTGGTAAACAAAAACAATGTTATGTCCTTCAACTGTAGTTTCCTATGTGCATTGAAGTGTATTGCATTTCCAAAGAGCAGAAGTTTGGCAACATCCAACAACTGCTGATATACAGATACTTCATTATTTTTCTTTTCTGAACAGGCCTTAATTTCAAATTAAATTTTCTATTTAATTCAGGACTTATACATGAGATTTTTCATCCAAAAAAGGATGAAAAAATACACCACACTTGTAAAATGGATTTCTACAATGGATAGATCTAGCAGTCACAGTATAACCAAGTAATAACATTTGGCATTATTAATAGTGGGAATTATTAATAATACAATAGTACCTATTAAATATTCTTGCCAAAAATGTTTAATCAGAACCCAATGAAACCTCTTGGTTTGACTTCATATTTACTGCAACTATAAGGAATAGAACAAGAAAAAAGATTCATATGGAAATGATTAAAAAAAAATCCAGAATGTTGATAAGGCAACTTTCCTGTACTCTTCAAAAAGCCAAAGTCATGAAAACAATGCTAAAGATGTTGTTCTAAACCAGGGATTGACAAGGTTTTTGGTAAATGACTGGGTAGTAAATATTTTAGGCATATGGCCTCTGTTACAATTACACAAATCTGCTATAGTAGTTTGAAAGCAGCCACAGATAATATGCAAATGAGTAAGTGTGTCCTGCTTCATTAAAATTTTTATGTTTTAAAACCTCTCATGTTTTACATTCTATTAGATTTTATCTAGAAATAATTATTTGAAATTCAAAAAGAACAAGTAGTTACATGAAGCTTTTCTGAATTCATTACACCTATCGGGACCTTACCTCATAATAATTTGATAAGAGCAACACGAATAATGATATTTTTTAAAATAGTGGCTAATACTTATTAAACATCGACTATGTGTGAGATAGTTTCCTAAGTTTTCTTCATTCTGACAACAGCACAATAATGTATGTACTGTTAATCACCATTTACAAATGATTCCCAGAGGGGATAAATTTCACATAATGTCCCAATTGGGACACACATGTTCCAATGTCATGTAAGTTGTAAAGAGTGGAATGACAATCATGAGGCTTAAGGTATGTACCATGGCTAATGGCTTCTCACATTGGTTAGATTAACAGGGGTTTTCTGTGGTATGGGTTTTCTCAAGTTTAACAATAACTGAAAAGTACTGGAAGGCTTTTTTATATAAAGCATAAAGAAAGGGATTTACATATTCTCTGAATTTTCCTCTAGTATGAATATTTTGATAATCCATAAAGAGAGAAACGCTAGGGCCCGGCTAGATAGCTCAGTGGATAAAGAGCGCGCTGGGGTACCACATGGGAGGCCC
>PVKH010027631.1:0-12981 GCA_004027955.1 Chaetophractus vellerosus | reverse complement strand
TTGGCTCCTACTTCCTGGCTAGCCAGCTCGTTCTCATAAGAAACCCTGCCTCTGTCCCCATCTTGATCCTTGCCCAGACCTTATCACATTAGGGCTCTGGACACTGTCTTATGGCTAACCAATAATTTGACCAAGCCCAAAAAGGCAATGACAACCCCAGAATTTCTAAATAAGTGGAGGAGGTTGTGGTGGAGTTAAGGTGGCTGAGAGATAGGGAGCTTCTCTTCCAACTGTATTTGGGTGAGGAGAGGTTAACTCCAGCTCTCAGCCTACCCCTAGTAATACTTTCATCTTTGTCTCCTGCCTTTTATTACTGTCTTATGTACTGTCACTTATCTGTGCTTGCACTGGAGCCAGCATTAATTGGAAAAGTGGGAAAAATAGAAGTCTGATTCACCATTTATCTGTGCGAGGGCCACTTACATTGCTCCTAGGGAAACAATGAGGGAACCTTTTTAAGAAAATAACTCTAGCTGTCCTATTTCAGGTTTCATGACTATTCTAAATTACTGGCTCTCTGAAATCAGTTTAGATTCATTCCTTTTTATTTTATAGCCTATGTTTGCGTTCATCTAGAAAAATAGAAAGCTCTGACCTTAGATAAGTCATTTTAGATTCTATCAAAACTCTGAGAAAATGTATTCCATTTTTACATTTAAAATTAACCCAGAGAAGAAAGTTTGCTTATAATCTAGATTTATAATATTTAAAGCTTGGAAATTTTAAGTATAAAAGCCCAAATATTTAAATCTGCTAAGGTATTAGTGTTTTGGATAAATAGTGGGAGTGATGGTGAAGTTCATGTGTAAACATAACTAGGTTGTGGTGTCCAATTGGTCAAGCAAGCACAGGCCAGAATGATACTGTGAACATATTTCATGGATTTAAATCATTAGTCAGTTGGCTGCATCTATGTTTATTTACATCTACAATCAGTAAAGGATATTGCCTTCAGCAATGAGAGAAGTCTCACTGAATCAACTGAAGGCCTTAAAGGGAGAACTTATGGTTTCAGCAGTCAGAAAGAAGAACTTCTACCTCTACTTCAGCCAGCCAGTTTCTCCTGGGGAATTCATGGAAACCTTCATCAAAGTTCCAAACTTGCAACCTGCCCTACAGAATTCAGACCTGCCAATCTCCACAGTCATGTGAGCCAATTTCTATAATAAATCTCATAATATGTTTCCCTGTAGAACCTGGGATAATACAGAGGGTAATGAAAATGTAGTTCAAAAAACATTTAGCAGTTCCTGCCAGGATAGGTCTTTAAAGATTAGTAGAGTAAAAGCAGAAGCTTGAATAACTAACTGAAAAAAGCCTCACCACTCATCACTCCCATTGTCCCTTCATTTCATCTTCCCCTTTCTGTGATCATGCATTTTGGATTTGGTATCAAACTAACCTGCCACAGTTTGTTCTGTGAACTTGCTGAAGTCTTTTGTTCCCTAAAACTCAGATAAATCTGTTAAATGATTTAGAATAACATGGAGTTTCAAATCCTGCTCTTAGTAGCCTCAACCTCCACTACTGAAATGAGGCATCATATTAATAAAGATGTAAAAAACAGAACAGCACATACAATTTCACAAGCTTCCCAGTAATTCAAAATGCTTGTAAATTCCTTTTCTCCCCCAACATACTGAAAATTAAATTTTCAGTCATCTGCTCTGTCTGGAAGCAAAACAGAACATGATTGGGCATGAACGAAAGCATTTTCCTTTTATTATTTTTCTTACTATTTTTTTAAATTCTTTTTAAAAAAATATTTATTTGACTTACTACTCCCCCCCCCCCACCATTGTTTTGCACTTGCTGTCTGTTCTCTGTGTCCATTTGCTGTGTGCTCTCTGTGTCTGCTTGTCTTCTCGTCTTCTCTTTATGAGGCACCGGAAACAGATACTGGGACCACCCATGTGGGAGAGAGGCACTCAATCACTTGAGCTACCTCAGCTCCCTAGTTTGATGGTCTCTCATTGTCATTCCTCTTTGTCTCTTTTTGTTGCGCCAGCTCTCCATGCAGGCTAGCTCTCCGTGCAAGCCAACTCACTTTCACCAGGAGGCCTCGGGAAACGAACCCGGGACCTCCCATATAGTAGTGGGAGCCCAATAGCTTGAGCCACATCTGCTTCCCTTATTTATTTTGGTATTTGAAATGGTGCTGCCCTGTCTTTCAATATCCATTAAAGTTTTGCCTGATTCTAGGAAAAACTGTGGTCAAAATTGTCACATGATAACTACCTCCCAACATTAATCAAATTTCTCATAATCTAGGCCAGCTTGGAGTCCCCTGCTCACAGTAGCCCAGTGAACAACATAGGCTCTTTTTTACCTATGCAGTGGCCCAGCATGTGAGATTTGGCAGAGAATCTGCTGCCAAAATTCTTCTGGATGGAGTACCTCTGTGAATCTACTCCTCCAGTCACCTCCATTTTGCAAAGAAGCTCCAGGAAAATGAGAGAAGTAAAGTTCCTTTTTTTAGACTCCAATAAGTGTCATCTGTATTTTCTTAAATTGCATAAGTATTAAAGGTAGAAATAAGTATTTTTATTAATTTTATTTAAAAGTTTCCAAAATTTACAAAATTGTATATTCACCCTCTCTCCCATTTCCTGGTAATCTGGGATCTACTTTCTGTTTCTACAAATCTGCTATTTCTAGATATTTTGTAAATGAGATCATAAAGTAGTCCTTATGTTCCCTGCATATTTAACTCAGCATAATTTCAAAGTTCATCCATTTTGCAGCACATCTTAGAACTTCAGTCTTCCTTATGGCCAAATAAAATCCCTTTGTGTCTATGGACCACATTTTGTTTATCTACTCACCTGTTGATAGGCACTTGGGTTAACTGTAAATAATGCTGCTATGAATATTGGTGTACAAGTAACTGTTTGAGTCTGTTTCCAGTTTCTTTAGGTATAGACCTAAGAGTGGAATTGTCAGGTCATACATTAATTCTATATTTAACTTTTTGAGGAACTGCCATACAGCCTTCCACAGTGACTTCACCATTTTATATTCCCACCAGCAACGTTTGAGGGTTTGCATTTTTCAGCACACTCTCCAATACTTATTTTCTGCTTTAATTTTTATAAATAACAGTCATGCCTGTGGATGTGAAGTGACATCTCATTGTAATGTTGATTTACATTTCCCTAATGACTAATGATGATGACTACCTTTTAATGCACTTATTGGTCATTTGTATATCCTCTTTGGTAAAATGTCTAAGTCCTTTGCCCATTATTAAAAATTGCATTGGTTGCCTTTTTGTTGTAACCATTTTATAGAAATTGGTTCAGAGAAGCTTGGTGCACAAAGTCACACAGCCACAAGTTGCCAATTCTAGAATTTGAAACCACATCTACAAAGTTTACCATGCACTACCACGTTTAGCATTTTCCTGAGATCTTTGGGATATACAGTAGTTATTTATATATAACTCCTCTCCTGCAAATGACTCAATTGAAGACATAAGACAAATGCTCAAGAAGTAAGTAATGATACCAGTGGGATAACTGAGTGATACAATTAATAAATGGAATGGGAGTACAGCAGAGAGAGAGAGAGAGAGAGAGAAAGAGAGAGAGAGAGAGAGAGAGAGAGAGAGAGAGAGAGAGAGAGAGAGAGAGACTGTAAAGTCTTAAATGACACAGACCAGAGAATTTCTACTGTATTTATATTAATGGTGGGCAAAAGAGTGTTGAAGATATTGGAACAAAGAACTGACATGACAAAGCATTGTTTTAAGAAGATTACTCTGGCAGCATTGTTTAGAATTCATTGTACATCAGAGAAAAAATGCAGGAAGACCAGTTTGGAGACAAATGCAACCACTCGAATATGAGGTGATGAAGTCCAGGGAAGGAAATGAAAGAAATGATGCAATAGTATGGCAGTGCTAATGCTCTGGGTTTGTCAAGTGCTCTTTCACACTCTTCTTCCTGTGCACACATTTTCCAGTTAGTTCTGGGCAATGACCTGTAAGCAGAAGAGCAAGCATGAGTTTTGCAAGGTCTCTTTTCCCTGCCATCGGTACCTGGAACCCATGTGTTGAAGTAGGAGAGCCACAAGATGGTAGCAGAGTATATCTCTGAGTCATTGTTTGAAGGAAGAGGCCATGATGAACCATTGGGTGGACAACAGATTTTGCATGAGCAAAAATTAGACTTCTATATTTCAAGCTACTGATATTCCCGGTTTTGTTACTAAGATAACTTAACTATTTTTCCTAACACAGAGATAACTGTGTCAGAACTGACAGATGTACTCAGGGACTTTGAGGACCCTGCACTTTGAAGCATACCTAAAAGAAGGTTGGAACCAAAATTTGCCAATGACTTTAAAAGATAGCAATAACACATTACATTTAAAGAATATCTGCTGTGTGATGGAAGCAGTGACAGTTTTTTTTTCTCTATTGCTGTTTTGTTAGATTATGTATTTTTAACCATAACATAATACTATGCTATTGATCAAAAATAGAATTTCTTTTAATAATATCCATAGCAGTACTTTTTAATAGCAGTTTTCCTAAAAGGCTAAATTGAAGCTCTGAAGAACTTACTGCATAAGATCCTGATATCACCGCCTTATCATTCTTAGGAAAGTTCTTCTTCTCTTATAACCACACCATAGTAGAATGGAGGTAAAGGAGGAGGTGAAGGTTGTAAGACACTCTTCCAATGCATCAGCACAGGGCTAGTCATGGAGAGTGCTGAATTTAGCAATCAGTTTCATCCTGCCACTCAGTTCGCAACTCTTTGTCAACGACATCAGGCACTATCAGGCAGAATTCTGGCTGATCAACTAGCAGCTTTTCTCAATCATTTTAATTACTTGAGTCTGAAACCCACAGGTATTTCTAAAAGGACACAAACAGGACTGAAACAATACCTCAGTTTCAACATTACTTGAGATCATGAGTCCACACATGCAACCAAATCATCTGAGTTACATGGTCTTCCAAAGTAGGGATCACAGAGTGTGTTGCATGCAAAGCCTACAAGTCAATAACTAGACAAAAGCTTTAAAAAATCTCTTTCATGATGCATGATGTTTCTGCATGTGAATTATTCTGATTAGAATGGACACTTTAGAAAGACTCAGCCTAGGCAGGCCATGACTCCAATGAACTACTTAGGACTAATGCCACACATATGGACATCTCTTAGCAGCCCAGAGCTCTTCGTTTGCACCCAGAAATATATTGAAATAAAGAATAGCTTTAGATTTTGACTGCTTATAGTCTTATGTGTTGCTCTCATTTTGGGGTGGGAACTTTGCGATATTCTCCTAGTAAGGGTTTTGTAATGACACTGATTAGCAATTCTTTTGCCAAAGAGAAGACACCTGCAAGGCCCCTAGCAGGATTAAGAGAACAATCTGTGATAATGCAATAGAATAAAGCTAAATAACACATAGAGAAACTAAATCCATGATCTTGTACTCATTAGGACTGAGCTTTAACCAAGAGACCTAATTCTGAGAACAGTAACCAAACACGGTATGAATAAAAACTTCCAACTGCAAACTAATCTCTCTTTTAGACCAGGACCTAGACTAACTTGTTCTGAAAGCCCTGACAAATGACCTTCTCAGAGTTGTGGATAAGGGCCAAATGACCATGCTGATTCTATGCTACATTAGGTCACTGGCATTTTCCAGGAGAACACCTACAGATTCTCTACACAGGACACGGATATGAAAATGCCCTATACATATCAAAATATTTAGCAGCAATGTGCCACTTTGTACCGCATTTCAAATCAGCTTCTTAGGGGGTCTTTTGTGGGGAATAATAAAGGGGTGGAGACCTTATTACACTAATCCTGATTAACCAGACTCAAAATGTACCTCTTGTGGTCTTGGAAACTTTTTTTTAACTCAAAATTAATTAAATTTTGAGTTAGAGCAGAAAGGGAGTGGTACCATAGCTTTAATTGCAGATATTCAATACAACACAAAGACTGGCATCCCAGTGCTTTGGCCTTGAATTTCTGCCATCAAAACCATTAGTCAATTCAGAGACAGAGCAAGAACACTTGACTGCCTATACTCAGCCCCATCTGTTATGTGCAACATTGCCAATACATAGTACAGTGTGCCAACAGCACTGCACATTGATGTTTCTTAAGAGCATGCAGGATGCCTACATACATCCACCAAAGTAACATGGTGTCTTTTCTCTTGCTGGAAGAATTTTCTATCTAAAAGAAACACCATGAATTTATACTTGTTTATTTCTTTCTCGTTATGTTAAAAAGTAGAATATATGACGCCCAAACAAGGGAGGTTTGGGTAAAACAAGAATAATAAAATTAGGAACCACATAGTACATAGGCCAAATGATTATACATTTATCAAGGAGAAAAATTTATCATGGGAAAAATGAAAACCAAAGATCAAATGCATGTAAAGATATGATTTAAATAAATAAATGTTTTTAGACAATTTTAACTTTGGTCTAATGGGTTTCATGATTTTTGTGAGAGAATATTATCAATTTAAACCAATGGTACTTAATATATGAGAAACACAAGGAAGCTTTAACACCACCAATACTCCCAGATGCTTAGGCACCACCCTGTTCCTACATTCATTAATTCAGAATCTCTTGGTTGGGACCAGGTATCAGTGTATATCTCTATATAAACTATTAGAAAAGTTGTAGGTTTACAAAACAGTCATGCATAAAATACAGGCTTCCCATATACCACCCCACCACTAACACCTTGCATTGGTGTGGAACATTTGTTACAATTGATGATAGCACATTTTTATAATTTGCTCTATTAAAGTCCATGGCTCCTTGTAGTGTAGTTCCATGGATTTTTTTCTAAATTTTTATTCAGTTACTCTATAGACAATATAATGGTTCCCCTCTTAATCATATTCAGATATATATTTCAGTGCTGTTAATTGTGTTCACAGTGTTGTACTACCATCACCACCATCCATTACCTAAATATTTCCATCATTTCAAGTAGGAACCCTGTACATTTTAAGCCTTAACTTCCCATTGCCTATCCCCTGGTAACCTATATTGAATATCTTCTTTGGAGAAATGTCTATTCAAGTCTTTCATCCGTTTTTTAATTGAGTTGTTTATTAAGTTGAAGGAGTTGTTTATTAAGTTGAAGGATTTCTTTATATATTCTGGATATTAAACTTTTATTGGACATGTGGTTTCCAAATATTTTCTCCCATAGTGTAGGTTGTCATTTCACTTTTATGATAAAGTCCTTCATGCTTAAAATTTTTCTTAATTTTGAGGAGATCCCATTTATCTTTTTTTTTTTTTCATTGCCTGTGCTTTGGGTGTAAAGTCTAAGAAACCATTGCCTAATACAAGGTCCTGAAGATGCTTTCCTACATTTTCCTCTAGGTGTTTGATTGTTGTGGCACTTATATTTAGGTCTTTGATCATTTTGAGTTTATTTTTGTATATAGTATGAGGTAGGGTCCTTTTTTTTTTTGCAAATGGATATCCAGCTTTCCCAGCACCATTTGTTGAAGAGACTATTCTTTCCCAGTTGAGTGGTCTTTGACGCCTTGTCAAAAATCACTTGGCCATAAATGTAAGGATTGATTTCTGAGCTTTCTATTCAATTCCCTTGGTCTAGATATCTGTCCTTGTGCCAGTACCATACTGTTTTGATTACTGTGGCTTTGTAATAGGTTTTAAGATTGGGAAGTGTACAGATCAGTATATTTTAAGCTCTCCTTGGGATTCTAATATATAGCCTTGTTTGAGAACCACTGACTTAAACAAAAAAAAAGAGTTAGTTAATTGCTGCTTCTACACTATTGATTCACTGTGCTGAGAAAGGAACAATTATCCATAAATTTACATTTGAGGACAGAAGACTTAGAAAGTCTGAAAAGTTTGCTTAAGATCACATAGCTCATAGGTGGCAGAACAGGGCAGAGTCAGGACATTTACTGACTCTTTGACTAAGATGCACTGTGGCCTCTGGGCTGGGTGGGGCACTGAGGAGAGACTCTTGTTCTACTCTGGTAAAAAATGTTGCTTAGCACTCATTTGCCACAGCAATTCCCACTTAGAAATTTTCTTAAGTTACACTAAGTTTTCCAAAATTTCACAATTGCAACACAAAGGCTATATAATAATTAGTGTTACTGTTATTATAGCTACCAATCATCATGACCCTGTTACATGTAAAATGTTGTTTTATGTGCTTTACATGCATGACCTCTACTCTGCACTATACACTGCAAGATACATATCATAAGGCCAATTTTACAAGTGACAATTGAGATTTATAAAGTTTAAATAACTTTCCCAAAGTCACATAACTAGTAAATGGCAGAGACAGGATATGTGCTAGTTGTGTGTTCTTTTTAACCCATGATGTTGCCTGAGGGGGCTAAATATTTTAAAACACCTGTTTTGGTCAGCCACAGGCATGCCTTTTGAAATATACCAAAGATTGGTCGGTCTTTATAAAGGGTATTTATTTGGGGTAGAAGCTTACAGTTACCAGGCCACAAAGCATAATTTTCTTCCCATACCAAAGTCCACGTGTTGGAGCAAGATGGCTGCCAACGTCTCCAGGGTTCAGGCTTCCGGGTTCCTCTGTTCCCGGGACTGCGTTTCTCTCTGGGCTTAGCTTCTGTTTTCTTCACGAGTTCAGCTGTAGACCATGAGGCTTTCTATGCTTTGCGTCTCTCCACAAGGCCAGCTATAGACTATCAGGCGAACGACTCACTCCAACATCAGAACTGCTTCTCAAATCTCCTTCTCCAAATCTCTTCTCATCAATCTGCTTCTCTCAATCTGCTTTTCTCAATCTGCTTCCTCTTGTCTAGCCTTTTATACTTGAGACCACGCCCACCGAGGGGTGGGACTCAACGTCTCACTGAGGTGGCAGTTAACGCCCTACTCATAACTTAATCATGCCCAGATGAACAGATTAGCTTACAAACATAATCTAATCTATATTTTTGGAATTCATAATTAAATCAAACTCAAACCATTACAACACCTATTCCCAATTATTAGTTTAGTTACAGATTGTATCATGTTATGAAATAGGTGAATTGAGGAGTGGGAGTAAGGTGGGACAGTGTGGTGATTTTACAAGATAAAGTATAAACAAAGTATACTTTGGTATAGTACACTCTCTCTTCAAGAGTTGGGGCTTAATTTCCCTCTATTTGTCCATGAGCTTGACATAGTGACTCACTTCAAATCAACAGAATATGGAGGAAGTGACAGTGTATGACTTCCAATATCAGGCATCACTCACTCTGGAGAAAGCCAGTTGCCCTATCAAAAAGACATTTAAGGAACTCTATGTGGATACCCATGTGGCAAGGAATTGAAGTCTCTGCCAACATGACATGAATGACCATCTCGGAAGCAGATCTTCCTGCCTCAATCAAGCCTTCACATGACTACAGCTCCAGTCAACAGCTTGACTGCAATCTCATGAGAGAGCCTGAGCCAAACTACTCAGCTTCCTAATCCATAGAAAGTGTAAGATAATAAATGTATATTATATTAATCCACTAAGTTTTGGAGCAATTTGTTATGCAGCAATAGACAACTAATACAGAGGTAAGAAATCAGAGAGGCAGAGACTAAAAAGGTCCAGATTATGGAGCTCAATTATGCATAAGAATGAACAATTCTGGGCATTCAGGGAATACCAAGAGGGTACTGGGTACCTGTACAAGGACCTGCGAAGGAGTTGTGGTAAAGAAAGAGCAGGGGGAGTTATCAAATATATCAATAACTTTTTCGGAGGAAAGAAAGAAATGCTGATTTAAAGGTGAATACATTTTCCCAGGTCATTACAGAGTTTTATAGCATTCCATTTGATACTGAAGGGTACCCAAGCACCTAAAGCAATAATACATCATCCAGAGTCAAGTAATTTACTCACTGGAAAGATATATCTAACTGTATCACAGAGGATTAAAGACTTCCCTCTATATGTATATATATAAGGCAGGAAAGTCCAAATATTTACAGTAAAATTGTGTTTCTGTAATATTCTATAATAGATGTGGAACCAGAAAAAGTCCTCTTTGGCCATGCGACACTCAAAAGTTGAAACAGCAGGAATTTAGGGTCATTGTGCTATTTAACACAGTTCAATAAGACAAGTCATGAGAATATAATTTAATTAATGTTGACTGCATTAACCTGAGACTCAAAATCATATTCAATATCCCTTTACTTATTTACTTTAAGGAAAAATGATTTATAGCTTAATAAGCAACTATACTACAAAGAGATACAGATGTTTGGGATTGAGTTTTTCAATCTTCCTTATTCAGGCTTTCAGTAAGGGAATGTCCAGGTTCTGGACTTAAGACCCCTCTGACTTCCATATACTGTGTTCTAATGACTGTGTTAGGGAAACACTGGGGAGATAACAGGATATACTGATATTGTTCTTGCCAGTAAATCACCTCCCCAGGTAACTGTTCTTATAATAAAACTACCAGCTGAGTGGCAAGTCTTTACACCAAGAAAAGGTTGTATTTTAGCTCTCTTGTGCATTCAGTACAAATTTTAAAACCACAAGGAAGAGGGAAAATAAAACAAACTCCTGCTGAATAAAGGAAAATGGAAGGGGTGAAAGAAAATAATTTCAGGGAATTCTTTGTAAATTTACCTCACTTCTGGAATTGCAGCTGTTCTATAGAGAGTAGATAGCTTGTGTTTCTTTAAGAAAATGAACTAATCTCACCAGTGACTGTTAATCCAATCTGTGTTTGCCTAACTGGATCATAGGACTTTCTTCAATCCATCAATTATAACTTATCTCCTTTTAAAGAAAATTTACAGAAATGTCTATATCAGGGTTTCCAAAAGGTTAAAAACAAAAAGAATGGCTGCCTTTTCTATTTTCTTAATTGTCCCCATACTATAGTAGCCTTTAACTCCTTTTGCCATAAGCCAAAGAAAAAGGAAAGGGACAGAAATGGGTTAAAAAGCAGAACTGGAGAGATGAGAGGGATAAAAATTAGTAAAAAGAAGGCTATGAGTTTTGGAGAATTTTCTAGAATAGATTTTTTTTTTAATTTCCCTACAGCTGGCATCCTTGGCCTCAACTATAAGCTCATTACTGCTGCTACTCACCATGTCAAATCATTTATGACTTCAGGAAGGACATACTGAAAAAGCTCTGACTCGGTGATCTGTGACTCAGCATCAAATCAACATGATGATTGTTTGGTCTTACACTCTTAACATCAGGTATCTCTGCCCTCTTCCATCGTATTCACATTCTTGGTATTTGGACCCTTCTGTTGAACTCCATGTTTTAGATCCTCACAAGTAAAGAACTGCCTCACTCTGCCTACATTGCCACCTCCAAAAATTATAGAGTTCTGTTCCTCACCATGGGTTCATTTTTTATTTTTTAAAAAGATTTTATTGAAATATATCATTTATACATGACCATACATAAACAATAAGTGTATAGCAGAAGTTGTGAACTTACAAAACAAGCATACATATCATTATACAGGGCTCCCATCCATCACCCCACCACCAATACCTTGTGCTGTGGTAAAACATTTGCTACAAACTATTAAAAAGCATTGTCAAAATATTACTACTAACTATAGGCCACATCTTACATTTGGTATATTTTCTCCCAACCCATCCAGTAATTAATATATATTAGTGTTATATATTTGTTACATTTCATGAGAGAACATTCTCATATTTGTTCTGTTAACCACAGTCCATCTTCCGCCACAGGATTAACTGTGATACACAGTCTCATGCTTTGTGCAATCCATTCAAAGTGTACACTCAGTGGCTATCATTTTAATCACCGATTTGTGCTGTCATCACTTAAGTCAATTTTAGAACATTTTTATTACTCCAAAAGGAAAAATCCCATAAACCCATATACCCCCCATCGTTGACCCTTAAAATTGATATACTATCTTCTTTTCCATTGATGCAAATATGTTACAATATTATTGTTAACTATCATCCATAAGTTACATTAGTTTTCAATTTCCCATATATCACCGTATTCTTAAAACTTTGTAAAAGAAGAACATTCTTATATTTATACTATTAACCACAATCACCACCTACCACCAAAATCACTGTTATAAGTACCTAGATTATTCTCTAATTTCATTTCAATTGACATTTACATCCACAGACTACCTCTTTCAGCCACAATCACATTTTAAATTAGTAGTGTTAGTTATACTCACTACAATGTTATTACCATCAACTCTTTCATTTCCGCATTTTTAATTCTACATACAGTAAATCATCAGCTCCCATTCTCAACCCACATCCTATCTCCTAGTAACCTATACTCCAGAGTTTACCTCCATGACTTTATTCATTGTATTTAGTTCATATTAGTGAAACCATATTATATTTGTCCCTTTGTGCCTGGCTTATTTCATTCACCATAATGTCCTCAAGGTTCACCTGTGTTGTCATATGCATACTGATTTCATTTCTTCTTATAGCTGAATAGAATTCCATTGTACGTATAGACCACTTTTTATTTATCTATTCATTGGTTGATGGACATTTAGCAATTGTGAATAATGCTGCTATGAAAAATCCGTAACAAAGCTACTAGAATAGACTTTTTTTTTTTTTTTGGCAGAAATGGAAAAGCCAATTGTCAAATTTATTTGGAAGGGTAAGGGATCCTGAATAGCCAAAAATGTCTTAAAAAAGAACAAAGTTGGAGGGCTCTCACTTCCTGATTTTAAAGCATATTACTTAGCTACAGTAGTAAAACAGCATGGTAGTGGCATAAAGAAAGACATATTGACCAAAGGAATTGAATCGAGAACTCAGAAACAGACCCTCACATCTATGGTCAAGTGATTTTGAAAAGGCTGTCAAGCTCACACAACTGGGCGAGAAAAGTTTTTTAAAAAAATGGTGCTGGAAAAACTGGATCACCAAATCCAAAAGAAAGAAAAAAAAAAAAAAAAGAAGAGGACCCCTATCTC